>CANUEX010143832.1:0-60782 GCA_948099535.1 Jatropha multifida | reverse complement strand
GTTCTGTTATGGCATCTCACTTGTATATCCGAATTGACTGTCCCTTTTGGCCACTAAAATGACAAGATAATATCTTGAGTTCTTCATAAAAGTTGAATTTCTACTTCTTATCTTTCTAAAGCATCCTCTTGTGTCCAATTTTAATACATATAGCTCAACTTATGATTTTAATACCAAAACTGGTTGTGCTGAATCGTGTTAAATTATTGGTCTGTGTTCTTGGGTTTCTTTCACCCTCTTAGAAAATGATCTGGACTATGGTCCCTTTACAAAATTTGTAGCATTTTGTGTTATCTTTATAAGAAATTATTTCACTCAATTTGAAGTCCTATAACTTCAATTATACCCTGAGAACATAGCAAAGGTCAGGTTTATGGAATTAATTTGGAAAGAAACCATTTCCTCTTCATTCTCCATGGTTGGCCGAACCCTTGTTTGGTGAAGGACACCATGCTCTTTGTGATTTCTATACTTGATTTAAACTTAAATGAGGTTGTTATTAAGTAATTTAATGGTGGTTAAAACCTCTCTCTTGAATTTTAATGTTTAAGCATTTTTGCAAAACTTAAAGAATGGTTTTGAAAGTGAAAAATATGAGTTTTAAGGTTAAATGTTTTTAAGTGATGGTTTTAATGTTTTGATTATGAATCCTTGGTTTGAAATGTGATGTTTTATGGAAGGGAAACCCTTTCCCTTTGATGGCTTAAAGAGGCCAAACCACCCTTGGTGGTAAGGCATGTTTTTATTCTTTCAAATTGGTTAAAGTACATTTATACTATATTAAGTATGTATATTTTGAATATGTCCATTTGAATTCATTTAGTATGAATAAAAAAGAGAATGTGGAAATTTTTGTAAGTTGTAAGTTTATGAAATTTTGTGAGAAATATGTTAAGTTATGTGACATTTTGCAAAGGATTTTTATATAAGTAATAAGGTTATTTATAGAAGAATGATTTTATTTTGGGCTCAAGTATGTTTGATTGAAATATGATAGGATGAGGTTTACTCTGATATGAGCATGCTCGGTTATTAGCCTTCTGTTATGTTATGCTATGACCATATGCTAGGGTTATCAGCCCTTTCTGGATAAGCGGACGCACTTATCAACCGGTGGCACTTTCATAGGCCAGTATTCTGGTGGTGCTTTCACAGACCACAACTAGTGGCGCTTTCATAGGCCAATTTTTTGTTTCTGATATCTATGTAACCAAATCTACTAATATTTCTTTCAGAATATGTATGAGCCCTTAACTAAAATAAGCTTTATTCTATTATGAAAAGGAAAGTAAATGTATATTTAATAAGCACTTTATGTACATTTATGATTTTATTAATTTACAGTTAAGTCTTCATAAGATTTATATTTTAAGTATTTCTGGTATACTTGGAATTTGATAATTTATTCCTAAGTATTAATTGGTATGAGATATAATCGAGTATTTTATTTAGCACCACTGAGTCTTCCACTCAGCGCGTTGATTCTTATCACGCGCAGGTTGTGTGCTGTGGGGGCTACTCAAAGACTGAAGGAACAACATTAGAGTAGAAGTATAGCTTTTGGTAGGACATGTGTATTTATATGAATTATGGCATGTATAGACTTTTAGTAGACAATATTGAGGTTGTAAATGTTGATTATGTAATTAATGAGATTGGTGGATATTTTAAGTATTATTATTTGGTTATATGTATGGTGTATGAATGATGATATATATATTTCTTGAATGGATAATAATATAATAAGATGACTTGATCTTATATTTTTAGAAGTGTTGCGTGACTTGTTATATTGATTTGGAGTTAAGGTTTGGAGAAATTATATTGGAAGTGTGCATATTTTCTTTGTGTGGCAAGTTAATTTTTAGGGAAAACTCTGGGAGAAATCTCTTTTTTTTAAATTTTTAATTACTTATCTCCTTATGAAAATCTAACCACTTCTAATATGTGATCTAGAGTTAGTAAGTGAGATAAGATAGTGCTCCAGCACAGAATGTGGCATCTGCTGTCTGGTTCTCCGGGATTGGGCGATGGGTGTTATAGTTTACATATAGCCAATTGTGGATTGGGCCTAAGAAATTTCTACAGCCATGGGGTGTCTTCGAGCAGCTCTTTCTGATTCCCTTATCCATGAGAGGATGGGGAGCATGCGGTCGGCAGAGAGAGAGAGGAGCGATCAAGAAAGCGTAGGCAGTAGGATTTCATTAAACTTTGTCATATGTTCATTGTTTTTGGTTGCATTATTAGTACATTTTGGGTTGGTGCGCCTAGTTTGAGCACTGAAATTTATTACAGTATCTATTTATCCTTTCTATTTATGGAATCTTCTGTTTCATTTATGCATGTATATTATGCTTGCACTGAATGCTTGAATATGTGATTATTCATTTGTGTTTGCACTTATTGCCTATTTACTGATTCGGCGCTGATCACCTATCCAATATGTTGCATCGATTGTCTGTTCTGGGTTTCCTATGGCGCTGGTCGCCCTATTTTTGTATGTTGGCATTAGTCGCCTTATTCGTACTACTGGTTATTCTATCACAACTGATGGCACAGGTTGCGTATTTTGGGTTTGTTGTGGTGTTAGTCTCTCTGCCTGTGAATGATTTTGGCGCAGATCGCCATGTTATGGAGTCTAGTGGCACTAGTCGCCCTGTTTGCGAATGTTTTGGCATTGGTTGCCCTGGTATGTGTCTGTGCATTGGCGCTAATTACCCTGTCTTTATCTGGTTGTGGCGCTGATCACCCTGTTTACTAGATTTGCACTGGTCGCCTTATTTCTATCTGGCTTGGTGTTGGTCACCCTATTTTTGTTTGGTTTCGGCATGGACTTCCCTATTATGGGGTCTGTGGCACAAGTTCCCCGGTCTGTGAATGATTTTGGCATTGGTTTCCCTATTATGTGTTTGTGCATTGGCGATGATCACCCAAATTTTATCTGATTGTGGCATTAATCACCCTAGTTACCGGATTGGCACTAGTCACTCTATTTCTGTTTGGCTTGGTGTTTGTCACCCTATTTTTGTAATGTTTCGGCATGAACCGCCTTGTTATGGGGTTTGGTGGCATTGGTTGTCGTGTCTGTGAATGATTTTAGCGCTGGTCTCCCTATTATATGTCTATGCATTGGCGTTGATTACCCTGCTGTTGTCTGGTTATGGCGCTGATTGGCCTATTTACCGGATTGGTGCTGTCACCTTATTTCTATCTGGATTGGCACTAGTTGTCCTATTTTTGTCTAGTTTTGGTGTAGACCACCCTACTTAAGAATAATCTTGGCTTTGATTGCCCTTTTAGGGAGTTTAGTAGTATTGGTTGCTCTGTTTGATTCAGTTGGTGCTAGTCGCCCCATTTTTTCTAAGTTGGCACTGATTGCCCTATTTGATTGCACTGGCTGCTTAATTTTTATGTATTGGCATTGATCGTCCAGTTATTATTTTTTAGTTTGACTTGAAAGTCACAGTTAATTAAACAGAATAAGTATGTATGATGCATGGCATCCACTTTTGATGGTCCGACTCCATTTTTTAGAGAGTGTTTATATGAAACTCAGGCATGATATGCCAATATTCACTCTGGAAAAAAGATTTTCGGCCTCATTTTCTTCTTTTCTCTCTCTCTCTCTTCTTTTTCTTCTTTCCTTTTTTAGGGGACAAATGGGTGTCGTGATGCCTGGGATCAAGGTCGGTGACCTCCAAAACGGTGTCATTTTGTATAAGCCAAATGGGTGCCATTTTAGGGATGATTATTGTCAATTTAGGCCTGGTTGGCGCTGGCACATCCTGGGGGGTGAAAGTTGAAAGCTTATAAATACCTCATTTATAGCTTCAAAACGCTGTCGTTTTGCTACCTGGGGCCCAGAATTTTCAAATTTTTGCAAACTCTGCACCAAAATGGAACCAATCATCAATTATGGCATGCAAAAGTAGACTAAGATGCTGACAAAGGTCAAGAAGATTAATTGAAGTCGGTACGTTATGGGTTCTTTAGTGATGTTGAGGGGCTTACTGGTAGACTAGCTGTAACGCCCCAAAAATTCGGATTTTAAAATGATATTATTTGAATGGGTCATGAATGGTATCACCCGAGAGGAAAATAATATTTTATTTGAACCCGATAATGATATTGAGCATAATTAATATTTGCGGAGTTAATTAGATTTTATGTGTTTAGTTTTAATTAATTAAAGTTAAGATATGAATTTTTCATGAAAAAGTAAGTAATAAATTATTGGTGAATAGTAGTTTATCGGTTTATAAATAGTACCATGGGTCCGGGACTTGGTATTAATTTTGGTCCAAAAAAATTACTATGCATGTCTAATACTTGATTTAATATTTTTGGAGCATGTTTGCATGATTTAGGTGGGTAGAAAATGTCTCATGAATATATTTGGAGAATTTAAGTATTTGATGAATAATGTTTTCTAGTGTAGTACATTAAGAAAAATTGAGGAATTATTTTTATAGAGTTAAGTTAATAAATTGGTGGAGTTAAATAATAATTGGAGGAGGTTTATCTAGTGAATATTTAGAGCCCTTGGATGAGAATACTAGAGACTTAATCCTAGCCATTCATTTAACATAAAATTAAGTAGTCAAGTTTGACTTTGCTACTTCAAATCTACAACTTATCCAAAGCACTGTTCTCTCTTCTCCTTCTTCACCCAACGCCAACTTTTCTCTCTTTCTCTTCTCCATTTTCTTCAATTTCTCTACCTCTAAACTACCTTAACATTGATGAATTAACCATAGTTAAGCCTTTAAACTTGAAGAATTAAGTTGATAAGGTGGCATTTGGTGATTAGCAACAAAGAACTTAGAGTTTGCTACCAAAACAAGTAAGTTGTGATTTATGATTCTAAGGATTTAATTGATGAATTCATAGAATATATATGGTAGAATATGCTTTAAATCATGCTCCATCTTTTTCTTTTGTTATTTCTTGATTTTTATGGTTATTTTTACTACTTTGAAGAGGTTGGAGAACCATCCTCTAAAAGAAAGGAAAAGGCTAAGAAATAAGATTTTCTAAGCTTATTCAAGCTTAATTTAAAGGTTAGTGCACTATTACTTTTCATTTCCTTTCAATTTACAAAGTTTGACATTTTTAGGTTTTTGATGAATTTTGGGGATTTAGTATTTTGTGTTGGGATTTTGATATTTGTTTGTTTAAATGAGGTTTTGAAAGGTTAAATAGCATGGTAGAATGCTTAGTTGAAAAAGAAATAAATCCCTTCTGAAGGTACTTAAGGAGGCCGAACCTTAAGGGAATAAGGGCATTGATTTTTCTTGGTTTTCCTTGCTTTATTTTGCATTTAATTTGATGTTTGATAAGTATGTTTTCAAATGGTATTTGCTATAGTTTGTTTTAAGTTCATTATGAAATTTTTATGACTTAAGAATGCTTTGAAAATGTGAAAAATGGGTTTTATGATTACCTAATCCTAAGTAATGTTTTTTTGGTTTATTAAGTGTTATTTGAGAAGTATTTAATAGGTGGGTTAAATCTCCATTTTGTATTTTAAGTATTTATGATTTTGGAGAACTAAAAGAAAACTTTAAGATGGGTAAAAATGAGTTTTATGGTTTTTTGCTCTAAGTAATGATTTTAATGGTTTTGGGTAGTGACTTTGATTTAGTAATTAAGATTTTTTATGGAGGCAATCATTCCTCCTTTGTTTTCAAAAAGAGGCCGAACCTCCTTTTAGTTGATAAGGCTTGGTTTATGCCTTCTTTCTTTTCTTTAAGTTGGTTTTATATATTTCATGATGTATTGGGTATGCATATTTGATAAGTATAAGTTTTGATAAGTATAAGTATGAAAATTGGGTAATATTTGAAGTTGTAAGTTATTTTGAAGTAAAAATGATTAGGCATTAAAACATTTTGCTAAATGTTGGTTTTAAGTATTTTAAGCTAAGTATATATGTTTATTATGAAAGTATTATTTTTGTTTGGAACATAAGTGGATTTTGTTGGATATTTACAAGTTGTAAGTTAAGAAATTTCGAATTAATAAGTATTAAGTTATGAAATGTTTTGTTAAGGAATTATGTATAAGAAATAAGACTATTTGTAAAGGAAAAGATTTGTTTTAGCTCAAGTATGTGTGGTTGAAATGTACTAAGATGAAGTTATTCCGGTTATTAAGCATGCTCGGCTTTGATGCCATTCTGTTATGTGGAAGCTATGATCATTTGCCAGGCTGTGGATGCCATTCTGAGTAAGCGGATGCGCTTACATTCTAGTAGTGCTTTCACAAACCACATTCTGGTGGCGCTTTCACAAGCCACATTCTGGTGGCGCTTTCACAGACCACATTCTGTTCAGATATTTATGTAATTGAATCTGGTTATATTTCTTCCAAAATACGTATGGGTCTTAACTAAGAATAGTTCTGTTATGTTATAAAATAAAATGGAAATATATATGTATTTATAGAATTTTTCTTATATTTGTCAAACTACGAATTTATTCTTAAGAAGGAATTTATTTATGATTTTTGGAATATTTATTTTGTTTTCTACATCACCGGTATTTTTTTATATCTGATTTTAGTATTTTAAATTATATTTTAAGTTTGTTGCTTAAGTGACCTTCATTATTTGTAAATAAATAATTTAGCGCCATTGAGTGATATACTCAGTGCGTTGATTTTTGTCGCACGCAGGTTTGAGTGGTGGATATATTTGGAGACCAAAGGCAAAACATCAGAGGAGGAACTCTATTTTGGATAGAACATGTATAGGATATATTATGGCATGTATTAAAACATTGTAAGATACTGAGTTGTATACATTAAGTTGTAAATTATATGAATTCGAAGAGTATGATTATTAGTAATTGATTTTGAGAATGGATGACATCATAATGTGATAGTACCTAAGATTGCTTATGTGGATATTAGAAGTGTTCCATAACTATTATATTGACTTGGAGTTTTGGGGTTTAGGGGAATAAATATTGGAAGTGTATCTGTTTTTTTCGTGTGGCAAGTTGATTTTTAGGGGAAACTCTTGCAAAATTTTCATAGGAATTTTCTTAAATTTTTGTTTTAAAAAAAATATTACTTGCCTCCCTATGAAAACTTAGCCACTTCTAATACCTGATATAGGATTATTAAGTAAGATAAGACGATGCTCCAACACCGAATGTGGCATTCGTCGTCCAGTCCTCCAGGATTGGGCGGTGGATGTTACACTAGGCTTTTTTGGATGCATGTCTGCACCAATGGGATCCATAGGATCATGTGTTTCGATTTGGCACCCATTTTAAGGAGTTTGCACCAATGGGATCCATAGGATCATGTGTTTCCATAGGATCATGTGTCTGACATATGAGGAGTTTGCAGCTTTATTAGGTAGTAGTTTTGAGAGGGCTCCAGTGGTTGGACCGACCAGGACTAGGTCTTTTGTGAGCTTCATGAGGATACTAGGTCTCTCTGTGGTAGAGGCTAGGGAGCTGGTAGTGGAGGATCGAGTAGATTTATATAGGCTGGTGGAGTGGTATCTAGACCCGCTTAGGTTTATTGACTTGAGGCACAGGAGGTTCAGGACTCGAGCTTTGATTTTCTACTTGGTGAGCATTGGCACACTGATTGGTTCGATAGGCTGGGGAGATTTGAGGGTGGCAAACTTAGTCCTTCAGATAAAGTGAGGTGCCAGGATGGCTAGCATGGCTTTGGCGGAGACTATTCTGAGCCTCGATCGAGCTTGTAGGGTGGAGGGGATTTGGTCATCTATTTCGATCTTGCTTCAGGTAAGCACTCTCAAGCTAACTTATGTTATGCTTTACGCATGGTGCTTTTCTAAAAAAAAAAGGCTTAAGTTTTAGTTGCATATAAATGCCTATTTGAGGGTCTGAGCAGTGGGGGCAAGGTCTGGTCTTGCATGCTTTGAGAAGAGACTTGAACTATTTTGGTTATGTTACAGCTGAATCTGTTTGGATAAGGAGTATCGCATGTAAATGCCTGCTACTTTTGTATGTCATAATGCAATGTCTAATTTTGTAGGTTTGGTTAAGAGATCATCTGAGGGTAGTGGAGACACCATGACATTGTCTATATGAGCCATCATAGTACTGATCTAGACGAGTCATGGTGAGACTTGGATCAAAGGATGAGTAGCTGCGGTGGTTGTTGGCACTGAGGCCGAATCAGTTTTTATGAAGGTGTGATGGTACGAGATTAGCCGGTTTCTAGTTCGGTCAGTTGGATACTAGATGGCTTATCTGCTTGGTACAGATAGCATCACATTCTATCCCATTTCCAGTCTGATGAGACTAATGGGGCATGTTCAGGGGTTGCCACCAGCTAGAGCTCTTTTCTAGGATATACTGATTTCTCCTCAAATTACCATGGCCATATTGGATAGCTAGTTGAGAGGAGTTGATGTGGTTGAGGCTGGAGTTTCTAGGGACAGGACTACTACTTACGAGGATTGGTGGGTTACTGAGCACGGTGATTGGGAGAGACAGCGTAGAGAGCCTCTGACTCAGGAGACAGATGTTGGATTCTGAGCAGTGACCAAGACGACCTTAGACTCTACCAAACAGCTTGACCTAGAGGATTTTGATGACTTTAAAGAGATGCCTCTGAGGCGGCACAGACTGTTTGCCTAGTTTCTCCGTGCATGCAGACCTTATGTTGATAGGGTAGGTGTAATGCTCCAAAATTTCATATCTTAAAATAATATTATTTGGATGGGTCATGAATGGTATCACCCAAAGGGGAAATAATATTTTTTTAGACCTGATAATGATATTGAGCATAATTAATATTTGTGGAGTTAATTAGATTTTATGTGATTGGTCTTAATTAATTAAAGATAAGATGTAAATTTTTCACGACAGAGTAAGTAATAAATTATTGGTGAATAGTACCATCAGTCAGAGACTTGGTATTATTTCGGTCCGAAAAAAATTACTACATGTGTCTAATATGTTATTAAATATTTTTGGAGCATGTTTGCATGATTTAGGTGGGTAGAGAATATTTCATGAATATTTTTGGAGAATTGCGGCAACTAATGAGTATTATTTTTATTATGGTATATTAAGGAATAAATGAGTATTTATTTTTTGTGGAATTAATTTAATTAAATTGTGGAGTTAAATAACATTTGGAAATGAATTATTTGAGGAATATTTAGAGCCATTGGATTAGAATACCTTGACTTGATCTAAGCCATACACTTGTCAAATTTTGGTGAATTAGCAACATTTTGGTCAACAAAGCTTATCAACACATTTTCTCTTCTTCTCTTCTTCTCCAATGCCACATCTCCTTCTTCTTCTTCCTCCATCTTTCTTTCATTTTCCTACCACAAATCACCACCAAATAACCCAATTAAATCATAGAATAGTGAATTACTCTTATAGTAGAAGCTTGAATTTGGAGTTCTTAAGCTTTGGATTTGAAGTTGCCATTAAAGAGGTGCGTTGTGAACTTTTGAGTTTTGTGATTTATTAGGTAGAATTCAAGGATTAGGCATGCAATAGATGCATTAAATCATGCTCCTTTCATTACTTATGATTAATTTTGAGTTTAATGGAATTTCTCCTACTTTGAAGAGATTGGAGAACCATCCTCAAAGGGCAAGGAGAAGGCCAAAGAATAGGGTGCTCCAAGCTTGTTTGAGCTTATTTAAGAGGTAAGTGCCATAATATTACACTTCCCCATTCATTTTCTCCAAGTTGTAAATTTTTAGGTTTTGAGTGAATTATAGGTTCTTTGTGATTTTGTTAGCAAATTGCTTAATTAATTGTTTCTATATGATTTTCTATGTTTTCTAAGCATGATAGAATGCTTGAAAGGGAAGGAAAACACCTCCTTCCCCTCCACTTAAGCTTGGCTGAATTTATGATGATGAAGGGTACTATGTGTTCTTTGATTTTTAAGCTTGATTTGGACTTAAATGAGCTTGATAGTAAGTAAATTAATGATGGTTAAAACCATTTTTATGTATTTTAATGTTTAAGAGTTTGGCTAAAACTTAAAGAAGCTTTAAATGTGTAAAAATGGATTTTTAAGGTTAAATGTGTTTAGATAAAGGTTTTGATACTTTAAACAAATAATTTTAACTTGAAAAATGGTATTTAATGGAAGGAAATATCCTTCCCTTCTTATGACTTAAAGAGGCCGAACCCTCTCCATAGTGGTAAGGCATGCTTTGTTTCTTCTAAACATGAGTTTTTAAGTATTTAAGTTAGGAGTGAATGGGTATTTATGAGGAATGATTTTGATTTGGGATATAAGAAAGATTTGATAAGAATTTACAAGTTGTAAATTAAGAAATTTTGAAACAATTAATGTTGAGCTATGGAATGTTTAGCTAAAGAATTTTTTTATAAGAAATAAGAATATTTATTAAGAAATAAATTTGTTTTGGGCTCCTATGTACTTTGGTTGAAATGTGATATGATATGATTCATTTATGTAAGATGAGCATGCTCGACTTTAATGCCTTTATGATATGATATGAGCTATGATCATATGCTAGGTTCTGGACGCCTTATGTTTAAGCGGATGCACTTATTACGTATAAGTAAGCTTAAATGTCTTTATCTTATGGTTGGCGATCTAAGGCCAAATACGTTATGATATGGAATCTAATCTATTATTGTTTCTCCTAGTATGCTGAGCCCCAAGAAAAATGAAAGTAACAACGCATATGTTTTAGATGATAAAAATACTTCTGTTATGTTTTAACCGAAAGTAAGGGAAAGAATTTTTAAATGAACACATTATATACACTTAT
The DNA here is from genome assembly GCA_948099535.1 of Jatropha multifida. Classification (NCBI taxonomy): domain Eukaryota; kingdom Viridiplantae; phylum Streptophyta; class Magnoliopsida; order Malpighiales; family Euphorbiaceae; genus Jatropha; species Jatropha multifida. Next base: position 50,020 of record CANUEX010143832.1, on the reverse strand, counting down.
GATTTTGTTAACTTATAGTTAAGTTTGCATGTGACTTATGTTTTAAGTATTTTTTTTAATATAATGGAGATTTCATTATTTATTTCTAAATATTTTATAAGAAATATGTTTAAGTATCTTTCTTCTATTTAACACCACTGAGTGATATACTCAACGCGTTGATTTTTATCACACGCAAGTTAAAAGTGGTGGTTGCTATTTGAAGACCAAAGGGCTTAGCATCGGAGGGGAGGCCTTATTTTTGGTAAGACATGTATTAGGATATAAATTTTGGCATGTATAGAAAAATATTGTAAAAAGTATTGAGGTTGCAAATTTTGAAAATGTAATTAATGAGATTGGTGGTTATTTAAGTAATAACATCTTGTTATATTTTTTATGTATGATTGTTAATAAATATTCCTTGGAATGAATGTTATAATATCATGATAGAACCTAAAATAATTGATGGATATTTAGAAGTGCATGGAATTTGTTGTATTTTATTGGAGTTTTGGGGTTTGGAGGAATTAATATTGGAAGTGTTTATGTTTTCTTTGTATGGCAAGTGAATTTTTAGGGAAAACTCTTGTGAATGTTTTGTAGGAATTTCCTTAAATATTATTTTTAAATTTTAATTACTTGCCTCCTTATGAAAATTTAGCCACTTCTAATATATGATCTAGAGTAATGAGTGAGATAAGACGGTGCTCGGGCACTGAATGTGGCGCTCGCTGTCTGGTTCTCCGGGATTGGGCGGCGGGTGTTACAATAGGTTTTATTATTTTTTACTCAGCCCATATTTTTTATGAGGGCTTTGAAATAGGATACTGTCTCATGACGTATAGAGGGTTCAGTTGACACACACTTTTAGTTTTTTGACATTCTAGATAGTGGATACATAGACGACTGACATAGATAGACAGACAACTGGGATAGATGCTTGAGTAATAGATCTTTTGTGATTGTCTTTTTACATAGCTCGTATTGATATGAGATATGTAAAAAGGGAATCATTTTGACACTTTTGAAAAGGAAATTCAGCTTTATCCTTTATGAGATTGCTGCTTATAAGCCTTAATTGTTGTTGAGTTGCCCTTTCGGGTTTTTGACCTAACAAACTACTCTAACTTTTGCCTAAGTTGCACTTTCAGGTTTTTAACTTAGTGAGCTGATTTTGCCTAAGTTGCCTACCTTTGCAAGTTTTCAACTTAGCTTGTAATACCCAGAATTTTGAAATCTAATTATTTCATAAAATAATTTTAGTTGGATAGTTTTCTAATTTTATTGTGATTTTAATTTTTAAAATTTATTAAATTGTTAATTCTTTGATTTTAGTTTTATTATGCTTATTAAATTTCTAGCATTTAATTATCATAATCTTAATCAGTGGTATTGTTAATGAGTATTTGACAAAGTAAAAAAAAAAAAAAACTTACAAATAATTATTTGTACATTAATTAGTAGTGTTTAATTATTAAAGATAAAATTTATAATAATTGAGAATAATTTATTTGGTATTTAGTACAAATATATGAAAGCAAAATTTGGAAGTAGAGAAAAATTCTACTGAATACTAGATTTGGTTAGGATAAAATTATTGGTGTTTGGTGATTTAGAAGGTTAGTTGAAGATTAAGATAAAAATTTGTTAGCAATTAAGAATTTTAGTTGTAGTTAAAGTTAACGTAACACCCTAAATGTATAGAAGTCTTATACTCCAAACATTATGTAAATTAAATAAATAAGTGTAACGCCCGAATTTCTAAAATCATTAAAAAATTGCATGATAAGATTGATTAATTAAGGTTTTATATTAATTTTTAAATTAATTGGAAAAATGTCGATTTGTGGGTCCGTAAGTGTGAATCATCCATTATATGCATACTTTTCTCAAATTGACTATTTGAATTACATATCAATGTTTTCAATTGTAAACTGGAGTTGCTTTCAGATTTGATTTGTAATTGGGGGAGGAAATTAATATGATTTTGGCCTAAAGTGATTTAATTGAAATTTAGAATTTCACTTGAAAATTTGATTATTTCTTTTCAATTAAAATTGATTTGATCTATTAGGATTTCCTTGTTTTAATTGTAATAGGGTAAATTAAGTTGGCAGGATCAAAGTATATATATATAATAATAATAATAATAATAATAATAATAAATAAACAAGTTAGACCAAAATTAATTTGTTTACCCATTTTGTGATAAATAGGTAGAGATAAAAATAAAAATATAAAAAGTGATGTATTTAATTAATTGAATATGTATGTCATCATGGCTTACATGAGAGTGGTCCTAACCACTTGAATTAATGCCATTTAGGTTGAGTGGTAGAAAAAAAAAACAATGCCTTTAAAAAAAAACACCAACTTTGATTTTTTAAAAAAAAAAAAAACAAAAAGATAAAAGGGTAAACCCTAAACCCAGCGTGTGCACAAAAAGAGGCAGTAGCCTCTTACTCCTTTTTCAAACACAAAGCTTCTCTCTCTCACTTCTTCATAATTTTTCTTATGCAGTATACAAAATCAAACCACAGCAATCTGGTCTAGGCTCTTAGATCTATTGGATTTGTGCAACTAACAAAGAAAATCGGGTGGTTGGTACATTTAAATCTAGTAAGTGAAATTTTGATTAAATTCTGATTTTCAATTTGTTTTTTTATGTTGATTAGCATAGCATTACTATTTATATACAAGATCATATTTTACATATTTGATTGCATTTAATTTGATTTAGATCAATGTCAGCCATCAAAATCCAATAGAGCTAATTAAATTCATTTGGTCATTTTATTGTGTAATAAAAGGTTAGTACTTGACATTTATAAAATTAATTTTGATTTTACTTGAGCGTTGATTTTAATGTTCTGAAAAAAAAAATGATGATTTAGGGTTTTCCTTTTAGATGATTTTATAGAGTGGACTCTATATGATAAAGAAGTTTTTTTTTTTTTTTTATATGTTTTAAAAAAAAAAGTGTCCTGGCTATATAAACTAGGAGAGGCCGAAGCCTCCTTATGACTTGGCACTGCTGATTGTTATTATGTGTTGTCAGTGTAAAATGATGGTGCTGTCAAATGATTGTTAGTTCTAACAGACATTTGTTAAATTGCATGGGCTTTTGAGTGTGAAGTGTAAATTTTAAGTCCGAAAAAAAAATGGACCGAATAAGTGTAAATTTTGATTGAAATGATTGATTTAAATTGTTATACAATGGACCAGTTGCAATAACAGGACAAAAAAAATTTCAAGTTAGGATTTGACTAAAGATATATTACATACAATCTTGCATGGACTAAATGATGACTTAAGTTACTTTATTAACTAAAGAACTTCACTAAATTTAGTGGTGTGTTTAATTAATGGTGTGCTTAATTAATTTAAAGCACTTAATTAATTTTACTTGGTGGGTCTAATTAATTTCTAATGTAGTTTAAATTAGAGTAGTTACTACGTGGGTATTAAATGAGAAATAAGGTTTAATGATATAAATTAATTGTACATTGTGGAATAGTAATGTCTTTAGTTGTGTGATGGGTCTAATAAAAAAATAAATATAAATATAATAATATCTGAATTATAATTAAGTAAATCGATGAGAATATTAAATTAAAAAGGGAATTAGACATCTTGAACAAAATGCGAGGGATAACTAATTTATAATAATCATATAGTTGATTTTTGTGTGTAGTGAGTTGAATACATGAATTTCTGAGGTCGATATAAGTAGTCATATTTAATTACACCATGATTATTAGGCCACGTAGAGACCTATGTGTCTTTAAATGAATGATCAGGTTGAAGATGCAATCAGGTACGTTTATAATTAAATATAATGTTTTAATTGAAATGTTTGAAATGATATTTGAATTATAAGTGGATATTAAATATAATTATGTGGACCTTATAAGAGCTTGGTTGAATAAGGTTGTGTGAATACTGAGTTATTTCTGGATTTGGACTAAGCATGCTACCAGACTTTAGATTTGAGCTATGATCATACGCTGGACACAGGGTGTCCTTCTGAGGTTGCGGACGCGCACCACTATCTATAGGCTTTGTCTAATCTGTAATTTGGCATTTATGCCTAACTGTTTCTACTAATACTCTATTATTTATAACTATTATCCTTCTAAGTCACTATTAAGGCTCATGCATGAACTGAGAATAAACGAATTATTTGGTTGTCGAATGTGGAAATGGTGTGGAAATCAGTTATGGTAACACTGTCAAGTGATACTTGTGATATGAGTGACTCTATTTTTAGTAATTACATGAGTTGTGTGAAAATTTCCTATATTGTAATTACATAATTGCTTGAAATACAAGTCACTTATATATATATATGTAATTGTGTGATTTCTTATGACGTGCATTACCTATGCTCGCGCAAACTACTTATCATAGAAGGTACTTGTGTGGTGCTTTGCTATTTTGGGATTGCAGATATGAGCTGTTATTATATATCTTTGTTTATAGTTACTTAGACAGACGTGAAACCGCCTGAGACATTAATTTATTTATATGGATTGCATGGATCGTATGTGTTATCCTACGTGTATGTCTAAGACTATTTATTAAGTAACACTGAGTTTTATACTTAGCGCGATAAATTTTTATCGTGTAGGTGGAAGATTTGAGTAAACTGAAGCGAGTCAAATCCTAGTATCAGAGGAGGAGGAGGAGGAGCTATCTTCAGACAACTTTGAGTATCGATTTATCCATGGACTTGGCATGTAATAGGATTTTCTTTTATTTGAGAGAGTTGTTTTGATTTGGGGATTGTAAATGTCCATTTTAATAAGTTTGATTTTAATTGGTTTAATTATCTTATAAATTTCAGTATTGGTTGTTATTTTTATGGTTGGAGGTTTCATAGAGAAACCATTCTTTCAAATTTAGATTTTTTTTTATTATAAGACACGGATTTTCTTATAGACATCTTGAGGAATATTTATTACTCATTTAATCATTTTATTTTATACATTTAGGAGAATTGACTCCCTAGTGTCAAAGAATATTTTCAAAATATAAAATTGGGTTTAAACGGATAATTTTCTTTTTAATAAATGTCTTCTTGATTAATAGGTCTTCCGCTCTTTCTTAAAGGTTGGTTGACCATTCATTTTTGAACTTAGTTGAATTCTTTCTTCTAAACTATTGAAATCATCTGAAAAGCTAGTACGTGCCTTCGGTACAAATATCACATCTCCTGTCGGTCTTACAGGATCGAAAAGGGGGTGTTACAATAAGTAAAAAAAATAGAAGAGAAAAGAGAAAAAGAAGAAAAAGAAGAATGAAAAGCAGAAAACAAAAAGAAAGAAAAGATTTTGATGAAAATTGCAGAGAATCCTTCTGTTTGAGCCATTAGATTGAGGTATTAAACTATTAAACCACAACCAAATCTAGGAATGGAGCGACCCTTTACTTTTTGATATATGGGTTAAGAGCTGCACTACTAACTGAAACAAAAGTGCAATCCTTACGCATAGTGATGGAATTCAAAATTTCATAACGCCAATGGGTGGAGAAAGCACTATCAAAAGCTATCATTCCTAGATAGAAAAAGGCACATGATTAATTCCCAATTCATGGAAAAAATTTATAAGAGGAGGATTGCTAGATGCTTCAACAAGAGAGTCAGAACGAAGCCACAGATGCTTCAAGAAGAGAGTTAAGACAAAGCTACTAAAGTTAGGGAATTTGATTTTGCAACAGATAAGATCGAATGCTCGCAACCATAGGGAGAAGTTCAAGCCCTAATGAGAAAGCCAATTCTTGATCAAGAGGACGTTTTGCAAAAGGCATAGTGAAGAAATTCCATGTATGATTCAAAACGTTATGGCCAAGCCTATTAATAAATTCACCTTTTGTGTTCTTATTAACTTTAAAGCATGTCATTCTGAGTTCATGTTAATGTGCAAATATTGTGAATTTACTTCAATGAAGTGGAATAACAGGAAATATATCAAGCATCTTAAGTAATAAGATGATTCGTTCATAAGTGCATACATTCATATAACTGCACTTGTCTAGTACATTTCATTAGAAAACAGAACAGGACATTACATACCAAATTCTAATAAAAATCTAGTAGTCAGCAAATTGGTCAACTCTGAATTAGCACCAGCTCCAGAATAAGCCTATAGCCAAGAATGGTACAAGTCCGAAGAAGTGGTATCAGGCACATCAGAGAGGGTACATTCATTCGATTGGGCTAGGTGGAAATGAAGTGAGGCAGAAATTGTTGGGTAATAAGGCCACCTTCGAACCGTGTATAAGTAAGAATAGCCTAATAGCGACCATACTATCGTGTGATTCGGTTGGGATAATAAGCCACTGCCATGGTTAGGCCACACAGGGGCAAACAAGGGATATAAGAGGAGACGACGACACGTCCCAGATGCCACCATGGACAGGTCCATCTAATTCCTTTAGTAGTGAGATCTTGGAAAATGATAGTCCAATCTTTCAGGGTCACTCCAGTCAAGTGGCATTGATGACGAACATGGACTTATGGTCCATAATTGGGTATTAAATAGTCCGATGGTGGAATCATCACCTGTAACTTCTCAAAAGGCCATAACTATAGATGCATAAATAAAAGAAAAAGGAAAAAAGAGAAAAAAGCTTGTTAAGTCAAAAACCCACAAGGGTGGCTTAAGAAAAATTAGAGCGTGAAATAAAAGGCTAGTTAAGTCAAAAACTCGCAAGGGCAGCTTAAGCAAAAGTTAGAGCATGCAAAATAAAAGAAAATAAGAAAAATGCATCCACCTTTAATAGAAGTGGGCTTCCCATCGGACAAGGCACCGAAGCTGGATCTTGGACATGTTCTCTCAACCATACGAATGTTTTCGCTTACACCAGCAGAAATGGCGTACAACGCCTTAATATCTGCTCAACAATAGGTATTACCTTGAGGCTTCCATAACCATCAACACCGCTGAGTAACAAATATTGACTAAGAACACAGAAATAAACAAGTGAAGGCCAAAATGGGCTAGCACGGTCTATGGTCATTACACGGTTAATAAGAGGTTGCAAGGGCACAACATCGACTCCAGGTTCATATGCGAGAGGTTCATAGGCTGAGAGGCCAAGAACAGCGAGGACTCGCCAAACAAGGTCCATATCCAATTAGGGCAAAGCTAGAATCTCTTTGACTTTTGGCTGTTAACCCAAAAGGACGCTAAACTCTTCAAATAATGGACAAATCTCAAAGTTGTTATGGCAAAATAGATTGTTAAAAGGATCAAAGTGGTTGATCAACAACTACATTAATCCGGGTTGGATCCGAATATTTCGGTAATAACTCAAGCCCTTGAGTTCAAAAGGGGACAACGGCTCCCAATCGTCGCGGCTAAAACTTTAGAACAATGCTTCAAATGCAAATGCCAAGGATCGATCCATGGAAAATGAAAAGTGAGAAGTTTATAATTTTCACTATAAGAGAAGGGTTGTGAAACACAACGAATATGTCAGGGTCTTTACAGGGCAAGAATGACAGGACAAGATGATGGCTGGCAGTCACTTCAGCTTTAACTGGTTGCCAATTCAGTCATGATACTCAACAAATAATGTAATAAACAGCTTTGAAGATGCTGATGCAATAATATCAATCATGAGATGAAAAGAAGATTATCTCTTTACAAGGATATTCTCAAAACTCAACCTACCGTATGAAAGCAACAGGGGAAGATAATAACAATAAACCCTCCTATAGCGGACTCCCTTCAGTCCTCACTACTGGTTTCCTCTGCCTCTTCAATTATCAGATGTCAGTAACTGACACCTCGACTAGTGCACCCACCACATGACACCCCTACATCGCGACCAATGGCAGGCTTCACGCCAACTCTCTACCCGCATGCATAAGGATAGATAAATGCATTTCATGCATACATGACATATGCATTGCATATATTTATGTTGTTTATACCTACAACTACACGCTCGACCGAGAGCCTCGCCAACCCCAATCAGAGTTGTGTACTTTCTAAAAACTAGCTCAGCTCTCAAATTCCTTTACACAAATAAGGGAAAGACAACAAACATACATCACACTGCAATCAACTTCAAAGGATAAAGTGGGATCAAAGCTCGCCACAAGAAGCATTTCAGAATAACTGGAGGTTAGGCTTAAGACAAGCAATAATTGAAGAATAAACTAGGGAAAGGCCCACAACTAAAGCCAATTCAGAGCAAACTGGGGCAAGCCCATAGTAACAAGAAATAGAAAAATAAGTTGGGGCAAAGCCCACAATGAAAAGCCATTCAAAGCAAGATCTAAGACAAGCAATAGTTGAAGAATAAACTGGGGAAAAGCCCGCGATAAAAAATAATAAATCAAAACAAACTTGAGCGAAGACCAGTAATAACAGGCTATAGAAGAAAAAAAGGCCCACAATAAGAAGAAATTAGAGGAGAGCCTATGAGAAGGAGCAATAAAAAATAACTGGGGCAAAGTCCACAACATAAAAATTTTAGAATGGACTGAGGTAAAACCAATAGTAAGAACTAGAAGAATGAATTGGGACAAACCCCATGAGAAGAATGTCCAGGAATAAACAAAGACAGAGCCCATTAAAAGAAGCTCCAAAAAAGACCCTAGAGGTACGAGCCAAACTGCGTTTACATGGAAATCATAGCAAGCACAAGATGAAGAAGCCTCTCTCAACAACATAATATGAGTGAAGACCTCATAGCCAATGACTACACGAATAGCCAAAAAATAAAGTCTTGACTCGCCACCAAAGTAGGGGCATCGCTGCTAGTTGCAGATGGAATCCCTCAATTGCCAGGTAAGTTTTCACAACTCTATTTCAATAAGAACCCATGTGTTCAACACATAGCCATGCGTCAGTCAACGAAGTCATCCAGTGTGGTGTGTCGTAGGTCCTTACGAGGCTAGTCAATCAAGCTGTCCTATGTGGCACGCCGTAAGTCATTGTGAGGTTGATAAATCAAGCCATCCTCTATAGCGTGCCGTAAGTCCCTATGAGGCCGGTCAATAAAGCCATTCGGTGTGGCACGCTGTAAGTCCCTATGAGGCTAGTTAAGCAACCCTGTGTGGCGCGCCGTCTTGTAAAGTTGTTCAATCAAGCCATTTTGTGTGCCGCCATGTAAGTCCCTATGAGGCTGGTCAATTAAGACGTCTTGTGTGGCGTGGCGTAAGTCCCTATGAGGCTGGTTAATCAAGCCGACCTATGTGGCGTGCCGTAAGTCCTTGTGAGGCTGGTCAATTAAGCCATCTTGTGTGGCACGCCATAAGTCCCTGTGAGGCTGGTCAATCAAATTGTCCTATGTGGCGCACCATAAGTCTGTATGAGGCTGGTCAATTAAGCCATCCTGTGTGGCACGCCGTAAGCCCCTATGAGGCTAGTCATTTTAGTAGTTTTAAAGAGGCACACTGTAAGTCCCATGAGGCTGGTCATTTCAGCAGTCTCAAAGAGGGGCATCGTAAGTCCCTGTGAGGCCGGTCATTTTAGTAGTTTCAAAGAGGCGCACTTAAGTCCCTGTGAGGCTGGTTAATTAAGTCATCCCGTGTGATGCATCGTAAGACCCTTATGGCTGGTCGATCAAATTATCCCAATTTCCCCCTAAGCACCATCCGAAGGAAAAATCCCAAGTGGAAAAGAAATCCCTAGTGTAAACGAATTTACAGGCAAAGACAAATCCTCCAGTAGGACAAGTTCTCTAATGACTTGCAGAATTTTATCATGAGCACACTCACAACACACAAAAAAAAGCTCTCTAGCCAGCTCCCCCATTTTACATACTGCGGTGCAATTTTTCGATAGATTCATATGCAATCACACACCGACACATACATTTGACTTTTTAGTAGAATTTGATCACATCATACACGTGCATGTCTTCCTGAGCTTAATCACAAGATTTTTAATCGTCACTAGTCAAAAGGTCTTCTTTTCAGCATGCAAAAGTTTAATTTTGCACTGATTCCCCAAAAAAATCAGCACATCAGACACTGGTCTCCAAAAGCATAAATTCCCCAATGAAATCAACATGATGAATGGTCACCTTTTAAAAAGGAGGATCCCCAGCAATGTTTGTTTTACTTAAGTCGTCGAAAGGCGGCACAACCAATCCATCGAAAGGTATCAAATATCAAAGTCATCAAAAGGTGGCGCAACCAATCCGTTGAAAGGGTCAAAGTTGTCAAAAGGTGGCACAATCAATCCATCGAAAGATATTGGATATCAAAGTCGTCGAAAGGTGGCGCATCGTCCAAAAGGACAACCTCCCTACGGGGAGCATCTTATATTTTATGCCACCATTTAGCATATTGCACCGTCCAAAAGGACAACCTTCCTACAGGGAGCATCTCAAATTTTTCACTTTCGTTTGCTGTATTACACCATTCGAAAGGACAACCTCCTTATAGGAAGCATCTCAAATATTACACTGCTATTTGGCGCATTGCACTATCCAAAAGGACAACCTCCCCACGGGGAGCATTTCAAAATTTTACGCTGCTATTTGGCGCATTGCACCTTTCGAAAGGACAACCTCCCCACAGGGAGCATTTCAGATTTTACGCCACCATTTGGCACATTGCATCATCTGAAAGGGCAACCTCCCCATGGGGGGCATTTTAGAATTTTACGCTGTTGTTTAGCGCACTACACCGTCTAAGAGGACAACCTCCCTATAGGGAGCTTTCTAGAGTTTACACTGCTGTTTGGCTCACCGCACTTTATTTAGGCCATCATCTAACACAAACATTTTAGTTTTGTGTCTGATTATAGAGAAGACAATTAATATTAAAGAGATAAAGAAGAGAACTGATTATAGAAAATAACTAAAGGTAAGAAGAGAAAAGTAACTGAAAATAAACTAATTAAAGGAGTAAGAGAAACTTAAAGAAACAACATAAATAAAAGAACATAAAGTAAATAACATAAATATAAAGGACCAGATAACTGGAAAGATAAACAGTAAATTAAAGGACCAGATAACTAGAAGATAACATAAAATTAGAATAAAGGACCAGATAACTAGAAGATAACATAAAATTAGAATAAAGGACCAGATAACTGGAAGATAAACAGTAAAGTAAATAAAACCAGTAACACGAACTGGGCAAGGAACAATTTCATGTACAACTGGTATAGTAAAAGAAAAATAAAGCAATAATAACTTAAGGAAATAAAACCAGTAACACGAACTGGGCAAGGACCAGTTTCATGAACAACTAGTATAGAAAATTAAAAAAATAAACTAAATAAACATAAATAATAAAGGAAGAACAAGTTAGAATATAAATAAGAAATAAATAAGCATAAATGATAAAGGAAGAATACTAAATAAACATAAAGGAAAAGATGGGAAAGAACACTTACATAAATTACTTGAGGAACTTAGTACAAACTTCAAGCTTGATTACAACTCCTTACTTAATTACTACAACTTCTAATGATTACAAACTTCTACTATTACAAGTACTAGTACATGATAATAATATCCAAGAGAAGATAGGAGAGGGATATGGTAGAAGGAGAAGGTTAAGAAGAAAGGATGCGAGGGATGGGGAGAAGGTTGCAGAGGGAGATGTGTTTTAGAGGTAGAAGTGGTGTAGGAGAGTGTTGATGAGAGAGGGAAGAGAGTTGTGTGTAGTGAATTGTGTTGTAAGAAGGATGTGTTGTAGAAAAAATGTGTGTTTTGGGAGAGAAGGATGAGTTGCCTTTTATAGGAAAAATTTTGGGCAAGGTTCCTATTTGGGCATGGGTTTTTACTATTTGGGCAAATGTAATGAGTGGGGAACACATGAGACCCATCCACTTATGAGTGAAGTGGATATTATGGGAAACATGTGGGTCCCATTTACTTATGAGTGGAGGAGAATATTTGTGGTGAAGATTTTTTCTTTCTGTCTTCTACTTGAACTGTTTGATTTCTTGCACTGGATAACAAGCCTAGCCACCCTAGGGTGGTTCAGCCTCTACATAAACACATGGAAGGAAATTTCATCTTTCAAATATTTATTATTTTCAAGCTAAGACTTCTTGTAAAAAAAAATTAAAACCTTTGTCCATAACCATTTAAACATAAAACTCACTTTTTTTTACACATATAAAGCTTTTATCTTATAAAATTATATACACTAAAAATTCAAAATAGAAATCTTAAACACCATACATTTACGTATCTTACATCACTTTAAAACCAAAACCAAACAAAGAAATCAAAGAAAAACTAAGGCCCTTCATCCAAGTAGGTTCTACCTCTTTTAAAGAAAAAGGAAATATTTTTCCTTTCAATCAAGCATGTTACCATACTTAGAAATCATTCAAAAGCTCATTTAAACAAACAAACTCCAATAATTTCAATAAAGCATTCAAAATTCTCAAAAAAATAATATAAATCTTAAAAATTGAAAACTTAAAAATTCAAGGAAAATGAAAATATACTTGCACTAACCTTATAAACAAGCTATAATAAGCTTAGAAAGCTTCAAATCTCTGGCTTTCTCTTTGTCCTTGGAAAATAGATCTCCAACCTCTTCAAAATAGCAAAAATAACCATTAAAATCAAGAAATAACAAAACAAAATGATGAAGCATGATTTAAAGCGTATTCTACCATATATATACTATGAATTTCTTAATTAAATCCTTAGAATCAAAAATCACAACTTACTTGATTTGTAAAAATTCTCCAAATTTCTTTATTAAAATCACCAAATATAACTCCTTTAACTTAATTCTCTATGTTTTACTACTAATCTTTGATTTAATTTTGTGGACTTAAGGTAGTTTAGTTGTAGAAAAATGAAAGAAAAATGAAGTAAAAGAGAGAAAGGGAAGTTGGCGTTGAAGTGAGGAAGGAGAACAAGAAAATAATTGTTGCTAACTTATTTGGTGGTAACAAGTGGAAGGCTAGGATTTAGTGATAATATTTCCATTCAATGGCCTAAAATATTCACCATATAATTCTTTTCAAATTATTATTTATCACCAAATGATTCCTAAAATATTCTCCAATTTAATTCTCCTCAAATTATTATTTAATTAACTCCATGAAAATAATTTCTCAATTTTCTTTAATAATAATGCACTATAAGTCACTATTCACCAATTACCTAAATTCTCTAAAAACACTCATGAAATATTTTCTACCAACCTAAATCATGCAAACATATTTCCAAAATATTAAATAAAATAAAAGACACTAATGGTAATTTTTTTGGACCAAAATAATATCAAATCTCGGACTGATGATACTATTCATAGACCGATAGATTACTATTATAGCATCTGAAAAAAAAATTGTTGTAATATGGGTAAAAATTGAATTCCTTGGATGGGTAAGAGACAACTAACCATTGCCTGTTCTTCTATTGAAAGTGACTATAAAGCAATTATTAATACTACAGCTGAGATATTGTGGCTTCATAGTTTGTTAACTAAACTTGGTTTTCCTTCCAAAGAACCTATCATTTTATGGTGTGATAATATTGGCGCAATTTAACTTTCTGCTAATCCGGTGTTTCATGCTCACACTAAATATATTGAATTGGATTACCATTTTGTATGAGAGCAAGTGGCTTAAGGGATTGTTCAAATAAGCTCTACGATCAACTCGCTGATGTATTTACAAAACATTTATCTTGAGCCTTATTTAAGCAACATCTTGGCAAGCTTCGAGTTCGATCTTCTTCTCGATCAGCTTGTAAGGGGGTATTAGAGTAGTAACATGGTATTTACTGGTTGTTGTTTAAGCAAATCTTACCTAACTATTCCTTATAATCTTTAATTCATAATCTATCATTTGTTTAAGGATATTAGCTATTGTATAGGGTTGTTTTATTAACAACTTCGTATTTTGTATACTTCTCTTCTCATGTAATCATCAATATGTGAAATATTAATTTCAAAGCTTTTACATTAGGAACCCTATTATTAATTTCATCCACCCTTGACCTAATGCAATTGCTATACTTGATTGTTCTTCTATGCTCGACCCTTGCTGTATTTCTAGTGGGATGGAATTATTTATCCATTAACTTTTTAATGTTGTTGCCTTCACTAAGTTGTTTGCCTCTAGATTCTTTATTTGAGAAATTTGATTTATTACCCAATCTTCAATTTGGGACAACAATCTTATTGCTAAGGCCTTATACTTTATTAAAGCAGGTTCTTTGACCTCAAATTTTCTTGTCAATTGATTCATCACCAGGTGCGAATTGTAAAATATGGTCAACCTTTTAGGTCTTGCCTCTTGTGCCAACTTGATTCATATTATCAATGCCTCATACTCAATTACATTATTTGTTATTATAAAATTTAATTGGACAACATACTCAAGTTTAATTTTATTTAATCTTTGCAGTACAATTCCTGGTCTTGCTCTTGCTCCTGTACTACTAGACGCCCCTCCGTGTACATCTACCATTGCCATCTTTTTTTTCTCCAACTGCTCTTCTTTTTTTTGTTCTCTTGTTAACTCAATAATGAAATCTAAGAGTGCTTGTGTTTTTAGGGTAGTCTTAGGTATATAGTTTATGTCAAACTCTACGAGGCAATGGACCATTCTACCATCTGTCCTAATATTTTTATCCTATGTAATACCTTTTTCAAAGGATAATTTGCATGAACATATATTGTGTATGACTGGAAATAATGTCTAAGTTTAATTTATGTTATTAGTATTGTGTAGGCTAATTTTTCAATTTGAGAATATCTTACTTATGCTCCTCTTAGCATTTTACTAACATAATATACTGGGTATTGTTCAAACCCTCTTTCTCTGACCAAGACTGAAGCAATAGCTTCTTTTGCTATTGATAAGTAAAGATAAAGTGGTTTGCCTGATCAACGTATGCTAAGAAGAGGAAAACTAAAGTCTTCAACTCATCAAAAGCTTGTTAACATTCATTTGACCATTGAAATTCTTTAAGGTGCTTCATAGTTTTGTAAAACAATAGACACCTTTTGGCTGAGTAGGATATAAATCTTCCAAGGGTTGTAATCCTCGGGTTCAATTTTTGAATGTCGTTAATAGTTTTGGGTGGTTGTATTTCTAATATTGCTTGCATTTTTTTTATGTATTTGCTTCAATTTCTTTCTTTGAAATCATGAATCCAAAATATTTTCCTACACCGACATTAAAAACACATTTATCAAGGCAAGTTTCATTTCATACTTGTGTAATATCTTGAGAGCTTTTTTAAGATCTTTCACATTTTCAACCTTTTTGCTTTTAACTATCATGTCATCTATATAAACTTCAATTGATTCACCAATCAACTCTTTTAAACATTTTATTAACTAATCTCTAGTATGTGGCTCCTGCATTTTTTAATTCAAATGGCATTTCTTTATAATAATAGGTTCCAATTTCTATTATAAAGGTTGTTTTCTCTTTGATTTTCTTTATCCATCTCACTTCGATGATATCTTACTGTTGAATCCATAAAACTATACATTTCATATCCAGCGATCGAATCTACAAACTGATCAATATTTGGAAAAGGGTAAGAGTCTTTTGAATTAGCTTTATTACCCTAAAGTCCATGAAAAATCGCCATTTTCCATTAGGTTTGGGTACAAGTACAACATTAGCTAACCATTTTGGATATAATACTCCCTTTATGAAACCAGCCTTGATCAACTTCTCTACCTCAACAAATATTATTTTCTATCTTTTAGGCGCATGATTCTCAATGCTAAGTTAATGACTCATAATAGCTAAGTTGATTCTTGTAATGTCACTTGCTTGCCATGCAAAATGAGACCTATAATTTATTAAAACTGTTAGAAGGAATTGTAAGATTACCCCATTTGTGCTTGTCCTAATCTTGACTTTCTTCCTTGATTCAATTTCCACCTCTTTTGGATCAGATTTTTGGTTCAAGTTCAATTATATGTTCTCTCTTGGGAGGTCAAATATCTCAGCCTCTTCTGATAGTTATTAAGCTTATGTCTAATTTTTTTTTCTTTTAGACTTTTTGGTGAACATGGAACCATATTGTTGGTAGTGATAATTGTGCCCCTTTTAGAGCTATCATGTAAGTTTAGACCATTGATCTCCCCTAAAAATTATGATAGCATTGTTAGATGGAAATTTTAAAATCAAGTATGTTATGGATATACATGCATTTTAATCATACAGTAAAGGTCCTCCAATTCTGACATTATATGGAAATGGAATGTCCAAGACTTCATTCCAAAACCATGAAGTCTTGGTATGTTCCTCATCTCCCAATTCCATTGTAACTTCAATGGATCCTTCCACTTGAACTTGTTTTCTTGTAAGACCTACCAGAGGTGAATGAACATATTTTAATTTAGTAATATCTAGTTTTAAAGCTTAAAAAACATCATATGTTAATAAGTTTACTGTGCTTTCATCATCAACTAAAATGCACTTTACTTGGTAACTCTCAATGATTCGTTGAATTACGAAAGCATCTACATAAGGATGTTGTATATGTGCACCATCTTCTTTGGCGAATGTAATTGGGAGTTGGTTGCTTAGGATCTTTTCTTGTACTGAATATATCTCCCATTGCATGCCTCTTTCATGTTGTGTTGTTGTCTCCTCTTGTGGGTCCACTAAAGATCATATTGATGACTGCTACCATTTCTGTTTTGGTTTATGGTTTTTGCTCCTTCTTGTTATTAGAGTTATTACCTATTCATCCCTATACAAAGTTCTTAAGCACTCCTCTTTGGATTAGTTTTTCTATTTTCCTTTTTAATTGCCAATAATATTTGGTATTATGACCTACATCTCTGTGGAAATCACAATACTTGCTTTTATCTCTGTATGTAGAGAATTCTTCCCTCATCTTTTTTGGATAAGTGATATATATGGCTTCTTCATGTTTTTGAATCTAGTCCAAAATGTAGTTTTTGCTTCGATTCAAAGGATTGAAATGCCTTTCTTTAGTATCTCCTACATTGGAATATGGTATTTGAGATGTATAATTAGTCCAAGCAAAATGTGACCTGCTATATCTTGTTGGTGAACTCCTTGGAGGATCTTCTTCCTTCCTTTCTTATAGAGCTTGTTTGTGCTTGTTGCATCTTCTAGGCTTCATCTAGTCGAGCATAGCTATTTGCCCTTGACATTAATTCTGCAAAAGGCAATGGTGGATCAATATTAATTGAATCAAATAATTTTTCATAGTTACAGTTTTTTTCCATGGCTCTAATGGCCACTTCATCAAGGTCTTCAATCTACAAGGCCATTTTTTAGAATTTGTTAAGATACTCTTCAAAATGATTCGCCTTCTTCTCTTTTTAAATCAATAGGATATGAAAGGATATGCTTGCTTGAGATATAGGTGATAAACTCAACTTTGAAGGCAAAGGCCAACTGTACAAAGGATGCAATTGATCTCGTTTTGAGTGTTTAATATTACTCCTGTACAGGACCTTTCAAAGTTGCTAGGAATGCTCGACATAACAATGCATATGTTGCTGTTTGAATTACATTACTATTTTAAAATTTGCAAGGTGGCTCCTAGGATTGGTTGTGCCATCATATGTTTGAAATGTTGGCATCTTAAACTTGGAAGGAAAAGATACTTCAATACTTCTAATGACAATGAGGAATCATTTCTAAGCTCATAATCACTATTGTCACCTGTTTCTCTATATCCTTTTAGGATTTCACAAATTTTTGTTGAGAAACTTTCTTCATTTGTCTCTTTAGGAACACTTAAAATGTTCTTGCTATGTGTTGTTTTTGTTTTCCAAGCCGATTCGATATAGTTTGTCATGATTGTTTGCACATCTTCTTCTTCTTCATCATATACCACTCAATTTCCATTTTTCAATGAGTATTCATGATGCTGAGATGGATTAGGTGTAGGTTGAGAATGCTTTAATGCTCCAAGAAGGATGCAAAGTTATTACAAGCTTGTGTCAAAGTTATTGCAACTTGTAGATTTGATATTGTTAACATATAATATTATTTTTATTAAATATAAACCCAAAATAGGAATCAAATTAGGACTCAGAATCCTAATCCAATACGGACTGTTCGGACTCCAATATATATACCTAAATTTTACCCTAAAATCAGGTTAATCACAATCAATCTCTCTAAAAATTCTGAGAGTTTAACAATTGGTGTGGTGAGCGTGGAACCCACCTTCAACCTCTCCCTAACTCTAATCCTCATCAATCTTTTAGCTCCCTATTCATCATCATGGCCACCAACCCAACTGAAAACCCTAACACAGAGAACTTAACCAATGGACATGGCGAATCTGGTCATCCGTTCACCTTTACCCTTCCACCTGTGACCAATCCCCAAGTCGCGGCTGCTTTAGCCCAACCTTTTTCACAATTCATCACCGTTTTGAAGAATATCTTGGAAAATTCCACACCTGGCGGCGATCCTATTACGCCTCCCAAACCCATAGACCCACTCCTTAATGAAGGAAAGATTCATCCACCTTCTCCTAGACATCCAGCTCACTCTCAGTCTAATCGGTACCAAGAAGATGAATCAAAACCCACTCATACCTACGGTCAAGAGGTCAGCCACACCCAAATTTTGGATGAGGTGAAACTCAGAGATTTGGTTAAGGAGATAGTGTGGGAATATAGGGAATCAAAAGAAAAACGGAGATTATGGTCTTCACCAAGACTCGCCCCTATCTCCCACCATACTCGCCGCAGCCTTTTCACCCAAATTCAAACTCCCCACTTTTCAATCTTATGATGGTTATACTGACCCCAGGAGTCACTCGGCCACTTTTCAAACCATCATGTATGTACAAACTAACTCGGAAGACTTAATGTGTAAAGTCTTTCTGATCACCCTCAAAGGTGCTGCATAGGAATGGTACCAAACACTTAAAACAGGGTCTATCCATTCTTTCTCACAATTAGCCGCAGCCTTTAGAGCTCAGGTCATAACCTGCATCCCATCTAAAAAACTTTGATCTGATTTGATAGACCTAAAGAGAGAAGAAGGCGAATCGTTACGCCAGTATGTGGCTAGATTCCAAAGAGTAGCCATGCAGGTAGAGAACCTGAACGATGAGGTGACAATCAGTGCAATGGCAAAAAATTGTAGATACAACAAACTATTTGAAATTCTGAGCATTGATCCCCCTGCCACTTTTACTGAACTCATGGTGAGAGCCCACAAATATACCAAGCTAGATGAAGCTTATGAGACCCAGCAACAATGCAAGCCAGCCAAGGAAGAGAAGCACAGACCCAGGAGACACTCGCCCATCGAAAGTAGGCGCTCGCCAAGGAGAAGGTCACCCATCCAACCACTCCGAGCAAGCTATACTGTCCGAACCCCATACTCCAGAGGATCTGAATTCTCATGAGATCCCAAGTTCACCCCTATAAACAAACAGCGATCGACAATTTGGTCATGGATCAAGGACCAAGGTGACTGAATCCCATGTCAATATCCTAAAAGAATGAGGGAGGATTTGATAGGTAGCAGGGACAAAAGCAAATATTGTGAATTCCATAGAGATGTAGGTTATGAAACTAATTATTGTTGACAATTGAAAAAAGAAGTTGAGCGCCTCATAAAAAGGGGCAAGCTGAAACAATTTGTAGGGGGTAATAAACAAGAAGAAAGACAATCGAGTAAGCCTGATAAGGGTGTTCGGACTGTGGGTACTATTCATACTATATTCAGTGGCTCGGCGGGTGGTGATAGTAATTCAGTAAGAAAAAGAAAAGCTAGAAAGATATACTCTATCTTACCACCGCAGATAATTAAACTTAAGCAGCCTATATCCTTCTCTGAAAGTGATGGAGAGCGGGTCCGAATGCCACATAATGATGCCTTAGTGATTGAAGGCATTTTGGAGAACTTTCTGGTGAAGAGGATCTTAGTGGACGGAGGCAGTGCGGTTAATATCTTAACCATGGAAGTATTTAAAGCCCTTGACCTAGATACCGCAAAGTTAAAACCCATCCGTACTCCCCTTATGGGTTTGGCAGGTAAACTAGTTCAAGTAGCAGGCGCAATAGATTTAGATATGAAACTCTATGAAGGAGAATCGTCAAAAAGGGTTAAGCTGGAATTCATGGTGGCAGATCTTCAATTCCCCTATAGTGCTATATTTGGAAGGCCTGCCTTATATGAGTTGGAGGCAGTAACAAGTATCAAGTACTTAACCATGAAGTTTTACTCTAATAAAGGTGAAGTAATAGCTGTGAGAGGTGATCAGAAAGCAGTGCGAGAAGCCTGTGTGGTAGCTCTAAAGGATCTCACACTAACTTTGCCCATTATGTGGATGCTAGAAGAAGAATCGAAGGATCAGTACACAAAGCACATTCCTTTTGACATCCCAAGGCCTAAAGGAGACTCTAGCCCTTAACTAGTGGACGAGCTAATTACATGAGAAATTGAGGAAGGGAAAAGCATAAAGATGGGAGTTGATTTATCGAGCGAAATACAAGAGAACATGAAGGTAGTCTTGAGAGAGAACATACATAGCTTTGCGTGGTCTGCAGGCGATTTAATAGGGATAAATCTGAGCATCATCTCTCACAAACTCAACATAGATCCAAGATTTAAGCCTATTAAGCAGAAAAAACAAAATCATGGCTATGAAAGGCAACAAGTGATAGCAGTAGAAATTGACAAACTTCTAAAAGCAGGCTTCATAAGAGAAGTAGATTATCCGGAGTGGCTGGCAAATGTTGTCCTTGTGCCTAAACCTAATGGAAAGTGGAGACTTTGTGTTGACTTTACAGATCTGAACAAGGCATGCCCAAAAGATTCATACCCTTTACCTAATATTGATTAGTTAGTTGACTCAACAACCAGATATGAAGTGTATAGCTTTATTGATGCAGCAGCAGGGTACCACCAAATCAGAATGAACGAATTGGATGCTGAAAAAACGAGTTTCGTTACAGATCAAGGCACCTATTGCTACCAGGTTATGCCCTTTGGGCTAAAAAATGCTAACGCAACTTATCAAAGATTGGCCAATCAGATGTTCAAAGAACAGATCATGTGAACAGTAGAGGTATATGTTGATGACATGATAGTTAAAAGCATTCGAGCTGCTGACCATCCTAGAGATTTACAAGAAGCATTTCACATTCTAAACAAGTTCAGCATGAAACTCAACCCAAAAAAATGGTCGTTTGGGTCAAAGCACGAAAATTCTTAGGTTTCATGATATCTCAGAGGGGAATAGAGGCGAACCCTGAGAAGATCAAAGCAATCATGGAGATGAAACCGCCTGCCAACATTCATGAAGTTCAACAATTAAATAGCCGAATAGTTGCCTTAGGAAGATTTATCTCCTGTTCGGCTAAAAGGTGAATGCCCTTCTATCAAAAACTAAAGCAGTTGAGAGGGTTCAAGTGGGATGATCAGTGCCAGCTCGCCTTCGATCAGATTAAAGAGTTTCTATCCTCTACTCCACTCTTGAGTAGACCCAAGAAAGACGAACCCTTGTATTTATACCTGGCAGCTACGGAGAATTCAGTGGCTTCCGTATTACTCAGGGAAGAAGGTGGTGAGCAGTATCCCGTTTATTATGTAAGCAAAGTCTTAAGGGGAGCCGAACTACGATATCCATGCATGGAAAAGTTAGCCTTCGCCGTCCTCACAACATCAAATGCCTACACCATTAATTCCAGTCGCACACTATTATTGTCCGAACATCCCATCCACTTAAAAAGGTTTTACACCGAGCTGAAACCTCAGGAAGATTGGTGGAATGGTCTATCAGGCTAGGTGAATTTGATATCAGATATGAATCCTGCACAGCAATGAAAGCATAGGTACTGGTCGATTTTGTAGCCGAATTCTCTAGTGAGGGTCAAATGGAGGGTCCTGAATCGGCGAAACCAAGCTTGGAAGGGGATATATGGAAACTTCACATAGATGGGGCTTTGGGAAGCCTAGGAGCTGCGGTAGGGGTGGTCTTACAAGGACCAAAGAGAATAAAAGTACAATATGCAATTCGCCTAGACTTCCCAATAACTAATAACGGTGCAGAATACGAAGGTTTGATAGCAGGGCTAATGTTAGCTTTGGAAGTGCGGCCCCCTATACTTCATGTTTTCTCAAATTCGCAATTGGTGGTGAGCCAAGTCAGTGGCATTTTCACAACCAAAGAACCGAGCTTGATTAAATATCACTCCCTTGTCACATCCCTTCTTAAGAGAATAGAGGAAAGCAGAGGCACATGGAAGCTATTGCAAATAGAAAGGGCGAACAATAAGGAAGCAGACGCTATAGCTAAAGCTATGTCTAGAGGAGAGGCCTTAGTAGAAGGAATCACAGTAGAACAGTTAACCTCTCCGTGCTTTGAAAGACAAGAAATCCTGATCACCTAGAGTGATGATAGTTGGATGCGCCCAATAATAGACTTTCTCCAAAAGGATGTTCGGCCAGATGACGGGCCAGAAGGTATTAAGCTATGTCGAAAAGCAGCGAACTACACACTGGACAACGTAGAGATCTATAGGAGGTCAAAGTCACATCCCTAGGCCAAGTGCGTAACCAAAGAGGATGACAATTACATTATTAAGCAGTTACATGAAGGAGTCGGTGGAGTTCATGGGGGCTCAGATGCTACAATTAGGAAGATCATGCTTACAGGATACTACTGGCCCATGATGAAAAGTGACATTTGGCAGTACATCCGCTGCTGTAAGACATGCCAAAAATATGATAGAGTTCCTAGACAACCTTCATCAGAACTACAACCAATAAGTTCAGCTTGGCGCTTTGCATAGTGGGGAATCGATATCCTGGGACCTTTCCCCACAACAATTGGTCAAAGAAAATTTGTGGTGGTTACAGTTGATCACTTTTCTAAGTGGGTGGAAGCAAAGGCCCTTAGCACCATCACTCCAACTCGGATCATCAGCTTTTTTAGGAACAATGTCATCTTTAGATATGGGGTTCCTCACAGGATAGTTACTAACAATGGGAAGCAGTTCAACTCAGAGGCCTCCAAATCCTTTTGTAAAGAATGGCATATCAGCCTATACTTTACATCTGTAGCTCACCTGCAAACTAATGGTTTAACTGAAGTCACAAATCAAACCATCCTGCAAGGACTGAAGAAGCGTTAGATGGAGAAAAGGCTAACTGCGCTGATAAACTCAATAGTGTGTTGTGGGCGTATAGAACCACAACCAGGCAGGCAACAGGGCAAACACCTTTCTCCCTAGTGTATGGAATAGAAGCAGTGATACTAGTAGAAATTGGGCTACCCAACAAAAGGACTGGGGAATACAGTGAGCTAGATAGCAATGAAAGCCTAAAAATTAGTTTGGACCTAGCAAAAGAACTTAGGGAAGATGCAACAACTCGAGCTGAGGCATATAAGCAAAGGATAAGGCGATATTTCAATAAAAGAAGTCAAAACTAGACAGTTCAAAGAAGGCGATGCGATTTGGAGAAAAGTAGAGATAACTAAAGGTTCAGCAGGAATAGGTAAGCTCAGACAAAGCTGGGAAGGCCCCTATGAAGTCACGAAACAAATAGGGTCAGGAACTTACAAGTTTAGAAAAATAAAAGGAGCCGAACTTCCCCGAACTTGGAATGCTAATAATCTCAAACGAGCATACTAAGTGTATCTTTCTTTCTTAATATGTAACAAAATATTCTTCATATATATAATAAAATATACAAAAAGACATCAGGATTTTTCAATTGATGCACCAAACCTCAAATCCAACAAGGGGCACGGTTCATCAAGTTTTTCCTGAAGGATCTTCACTTAAGCATTTTCTTTTTATTTCTCTCCTACTTCTTTAAGTTTCAGGTACTCCCCTGGCCTCAATGGCCCAGAAGTTCTCCCATGGCCTAAGCGGCCCAGAAGTTCTCCCATGGCCTACACGGCCTAGAAATTCTCCCTTGGCCTACATGGCCTAGATGTTCTCCCTTGGCCTACGCGGCCTAGAAGTTCTCCCATAGCCTACGAGGCCTAGATGTTCTCCCATGGCTTAAGTGGCCCAGAAGTTCTCCCATAGCCTATGCAGCCTATAAATTCTCCCATGGCCTAAGCAGCCCAGAAGTTCTCCTATGGCCTATGCGGCCCAGAAATTCGCTCATGGCCTAAGCAGCCCAGAAGTTCTCCTATGGCCTATGCGGCCTAGAAATTCTCCCATGGCCTACGCGGCCTAGATGTTCTCCCATGGCCTAAGCGTCCTAGAAGTTCTCCTTTGGCCTACGTGCCCTAGATGTTCTCCCTTGGCCTACGCGGCCTAGAAGTTCACCTATGCCCTACGAGGCTTAGATGTTCTCCCATGGCCTAAGCGGCCCAGAAGTTCTCCCATGGCCTACGCGGCCTAGAAATTCTCCCATGGCCTACACGGCCTAGAAATTCTTCCATGGCCTAAGCGGCCCAGAAGTTCTCCCATGGCATACGTGGCCTAGAAATTCTCCCTTGGCCTACGTGGCCTAGATATTCTCCCTTGGCCTACGCGGCCTAGAAGTTCACCCATGGCCTACGAGGCCTAGATTTTTTTCTCCCATGGCCTAAGCGGCCCAGAAGTTCTCCCATGGCCTACGAGGCCTAGATGTTCTCCCATGGCCTAAGCGGCCTAGAAGTTCTCCCATGGTTTGCGCGGCGTAGAAATTCTCCCATGGCCTATGAGGCCTAGATGTTCTCTCATGGCCTAAGCGGCCTAAGTTCTCCCATGCCCTACACGGCCTAGAAGTTTACCCATAGCCTACGCGGCCTAGATGTTTTCCCTTAGCCTACACGGCCTAGAAATTCTCCCATGGTCTACGAGGCTTATATGTTCTCCCATGGACTAAGTGGCCCAAGTTCTCCCATGGCCTACGCAGCCCTTAAGTTTGCCCATGAGACAGTTCGCCAAACAAAGAGGTAAGAAAGCCTTAAACATTCTCCATTCTAAAAGGAATAGTTCACCAACGACCCAAGGGTCCCAAATTGTGATTACTTAACAAAATATCAGAACATTAGTGGCAAAGAACACTAGTTAGGCATCACAAACATGTTTTCCCTAACATGTTGGCCTAAACACGATTCGTTAAACAACTTCTTCAAACCTATTCGCCAAACAGATACTAGATAAGTAGCTTTTGTATTTGCTCAAATGACCAAGTATGATGCGTTCAAAAAAATACTAAAATATGCACAGGAAGTTGAAAAAAGCAACAGTTAATTTTCCATTAAGTCAAAAAGTTCTTTACAAAGAAGATCCTATACACTACAAAAGCCTTACAAAAAAATTTCCTAAACTAAAGGCTATCCTAATCTCCACGGTCGGATGGGGCAGGCAAAGTAGCTCCTGAGGAAGGTTGCCTCTCCTCCTCATCACCACCCACATCATCTAGAAAGATGTCATTCACCCACCCTCAGTCCGCCTTTGGTTGCCTTGCCCTCAATTCAATCAGTATGTTCTTTCGAAGACTCAGACAGGCTCGGGCCAGATCATCATCCTGAGATTCGTCTCACCTCTTGGACTCTTCCAGTTCAGCCTCCAATTCCTTCAGCTTCCCCTCCAATGCTCCCACCTTGCCTTCCAAACCCTTATTGATGTCCAATAGGCTCCAGTTCTCCTCCCACAGCTTCTCCATATCAGAATCATGAGAGATAAGCTCGACCTTATGTTGTTCATCCTACTCTTTCACGGACTTGGCAACCTCTCTTGGAGTGCCCTCCATCTCATTGTACTTCACCTCCAGCTCGGTCTTACCTGACTTTAACCTTTGTAGATGCTCAAACTGTAGGGTATTAGCATTGATAGCTTGAAGGAGGCACTGATTTAGGAAATCAGTAGTCGTTCGATCATCATAATGCTCAAAGAAAAGTCTATCTACTAGGAAAAGACAAGTCCGAGCTAACTCTTAACTCAGACCATCCTCCTTAACAATGTAGCTCGTTCCATACCTATTAATAAAGTAGGATTGAAGGTCTGCAGCTTTAGGTCACTAAGCTGGTAAAGGACTGACCGAAGGGATGGAAGGGCAAGAAGAAGCTGAGGCAAACTCTTCTCTTGCTCTCTTTTTTCGTGGTTCTACGGAAGGAGCAGGAGTAGGCGGATCACTTAAAGGCATAGTAGTTGGCTTGGCTGGTGCTTGTTCACCAATTGGTTTGGAAGGGGGGCACTCCCTCAGGGGCATCAGATGAGGCTCGCCGCTTCATAGCCTCAGTGACCTTAGACATCCTTGAACCTGACGCCTTCTTAGGTGCCATGCCTACACAAAGCAAGAATGAAAATTAAACTGAGTTAGTTAGCTTAATCATAAACAAATGCCATTAAGGAACAACATATACCATGGTCAAAGGGATTAGGCCAAACAAGTCCACTAAGCGAATAGAGGGGATAGTTATCAGCTATCACCTTTCTTAAATCAACAGATCCGAGCCCCCTAGCCTTGATGGAGTCAGCAATGTTGCGATCATGGGTGGTAGGGGGAGGAAATAAAGAACGCTGACAAGCAGCAGACCAGTTGTTCGGTACACCAAATCCGCCATCAAACCTCACTAAGAAAAACTTGGATTTCCAATTCTTTAAAGAGGATATCTTCGATTTCTTAATGAAAATGTTACAACTTGCCCTCACCTAAAGAAAGTAATGATCCTCAGAAGTGCGAAAAGAAAAGTTGTAGAACTCCCGAATGGCGCTAGCACTCAAGTCATGTCCATCCTCCTTTGCCAAAGCAATAACAGCATAAAGAAACCGTAAGCCATTCGGGTGAAGTTGACTAATGGTTATCTGGTAGTCTTTAAAGAAAGATTTAAAGGTTCAGATAGAGGCAAGCGAACACCAGAACGAAAATCTTCCTCATACAACATAATAAAATCGCTATCCACAGGAGAATTGATCCGCATATTTTCTGAAGGGCGAACCAGCTTATACTCAAAGGGAATGTTGTATGAGTAATAAATGTCGAGTAGCTCACACTCATCTATATCCAAAAGTATGTCAGCTACCTTAACATTTTCTTTGCTCCCCCTAACCTCCTCCTGACCAAAATCTGCATCATCCTCTTGAGGCTCGCCCACCGGACATTCAGAAGGTTTTCCCTCAGGACGTTTAGAAGACTCGCCCTTTGGACGACTAGAAGATTCGCCCAAAGGACGTGCAGAGGACTCGCCCTCAGGAAGCTCGATTATTATTTGCACATCCTCATTAGTAGACGAACTCATGATTCCAATTAGAAAAACCAAAAATAAATATAAAACAAACAAAGAAGTAACTTAATGAAACTCATGGCTCTTAGAGAGAGAAAGAAAAAGAGAAGTCTAGAGAGAGGTGCTTTGATGATAAGAGATAACAAAAAGTAACAAATGAATTGAAAACAGTCCTTATATAGCCTAGGCAAGGCAAATGAAGAGACGCACCATTTAATGAAGCTGCCCCTTGTAAAAAACCGAAACCTCGAGCTCCGCAAAAGTAATAATTAGCCTCTTAAAAAAGAGTAAAAATAAAATAAATAATAATAATAATAATAATAATAATAATAATAATAATAATAATAATAATAATAATAATAATAATAATAATAATAATAACAAACAATAAATAAACATTCATTTGGACATAAATGACCAAATAACTAAGGGGAGACTACTATTAACATATAATATTATTTTTATTAAATATAAACCCAAAATAGGAATCAAATCAGGACTCAGAATCCTAATCCAATACAGACTGTTCGGACTCCAATATATATACCTAAATTTTACCCTAAAATCGGGTTAATCACAATCAATCTCTATAAAAATTTTGAGAGTTTAACAGTCACCAAAGGGAGATTAGAAGTAGATGAGTTGTCATTCAAAAGGAGATTATTTGGCATTACCATTGTGTTTGAAGTTGGATTAGGAGTAGATTCTAATATGACATTAAGAGAGTTAGTGATCATATTCTGAGATTTATTTGTCACCATTTTTGGGATATTTTTTGAGAGATAAGATTGAATAACTGAGGTGTGTTCCACGCTCATTGCACTAAATTGATAGAAATAAAAGAATGATTAGAATTTGAAAAAGATTGAGAGAATTTCATAAATGAGAATGTGTCCTCTATGGAGGTTGAATACCAGTATTTATAATATTTTCAACTATCTTTGGTAAGAGATAAATTGTTAAATACTGAGCGAGAATCTCAAGTTTTAATGTTGTGCGAGAATCTCGGATAGTAATTACATGATGAAGTAATCTTTTGACCGAGCGTTACTTATTTTGAATTGGTCTAAGCAACACTTGATCGATTTTAAGGCACATATATACAAATTAAGCAGGCTTGGTAAAATCTTGAGGTAGCATGAAGATGAACATAAATGTTCAATACCTTTTGGGGTGGGGGGAACTTTTAAATAGAAGATTTCCCATAAAATCGATCGACTGTTATTAGAGTAATTCAAAATATGTAACCCTCGGTCAAAGGATTACTTTATTACAAGAACTAAAAAAACATTATCTCTCCATTTTTAAATTTCTTAAAAGGTCAAATCTTTATTTGATGAACTTAGTGTCGCAGGCCATCCTATTTCCACTGTTGAATTTAATGTTATCATCTATCGCAACATTGAATCTGAATATCACTCCATCATTACATCTTTGAATTTATGTCTAGAACTAGTAAGCTTTTATTAACTCCGTGGTCATTGGATAGCTTATGAAGTTCTTCTTAAAAATGTTCATGAACCCATTGCCAATTTTAGTCTCAAAAACTCTGCCCCTTTATTACCTACTTCCACTAATTCTTTTCGTACTCGCTATCAAACTCAAAATCGTTTCAATAATTTCAATAATCAAAATTTAGGATGGTCTGGACCTTATCAAATATGTGGTTATAGAAACCATACAGCTTTAAATTATCAGCGACGATATCATTATGATCAAACCAATCAGAATTTTTATTGTGATCAAACCAATCGAAATTTCGATCCTCTAGGAAATCAAAATTTTGGTAACAAAAATTCATATGGTATGTCTTCCTCACATGCTATGGCTAATTATTCTTCCGCAGCTCCACCAATTGCATGAGATACAATAGCCAATTATCATATCACTCTAGATCTCCATTCTTTGACTGCTACAAATGAGTATACTAGCCAGATAAGTTATATGTTGGTAATCGGCAAGGCTTGCAAATTTCTCACATTAGTAATAGCATTCTACCTTCTCCCCATGGTAATATTTGTTTGAAAAATATTTTATGAGTTCCTCAAATTTAGAAGCATCTCTTATCTGTTCAAAAATTTTCCACTGACAATTCTTGCTGCTTTGAATTTTGGCCTAAATATTTTACATAAAGGAGCAACAAACTTGGAGAACATTGATGCATGACCCAAGTGAAGATGGGGTTTGTACCTTATGTCCAATTACCAAGAGAGCATTCATAGCCATTGTTGTCCCTTCTATTAATGATTGGCATTGTCATTTGGGTCACCCCAACATTCAAAAATTGTCTTCTTTAGTCAAAATAAAAGTATTTCGATTTCTCATTCGGTTCTTAGTCCTTATTCTGGTGGTCACTTATGAAAGTTGTCTCGTGTGTCTTTAGCTTCAATTGAGCACACAAGTTCTCATCCTTTTGATATTATTTTTTTTTTATGTTTAAGGACTAGCCCTTATTCAATCTAGTTTAGGTCATAAATATTTTCTAATTTTTATTGATGACTTCACACAATTTATGTGGATTTATTTTTTAAAAAATAAAAATGAAGTTTATTCTACCTTTTGGCTTTTTGAAAAATTAATTGAATAACAATTTACTGTAAAAATTTGAGTATTTCATTCTAATTGGGGTGGTGAATATCAAAAAATGCATTCATATTTTCAAACTCAAGGCATTCAACATCGCATTGCTTGCCTATACACAAATAAACAAAATCGTACTACTGAATAAAAAATTCGTCACCTTGTTGATACATCTCTCACTTTTCTCGCCCATAGTCATTTAGCATTAAAATATTAGAACTACTCCTTAAAACAAAGTGTCATACTCATCAATGTTCTTTCGTCTGATGTCCTTCAAGATAAATCACCTTTTTCAAAAATTGTTTAATAAAGATCCACATTATTTGGCTTTTCAACCTTTTTATTGTGTTTTTTTTCCCTTGTTATGACCTTACGACAATCATAAGTTTTCTTGATAAAGTCCTTTGAATTCTTCATATAGATGTTTAGACCCTAAAAGTGGCTGCTTTTATTTAGCAAAACATGTGAAGTTTCATTCCAAAATTTTTCTATATCCTAATGCTACATCCTCGATAAAAGAGACAGTCTCCTCTCCTTAGTTGACTATGACTTATGGTTCCAATCTTCACCAGGATCTTGCACATGCTTTGGGTAAGTCTTTCACTCCCACACTAACTCTCTCACCTTCTTCTAATTCTACTTTATCTTTATCTCTCATCCAATCTCAATCCCTTCCTCTCACAGACACAGTATAACCACTTGATTTGTTGTTCCCATCTCCTTCTCCCTCTCTTATCTAATCTCAGACACCTTTATCTACATCACCACCACCTGCTGACCTTCAATTGGTTGTGGAATGTCCAAAATAGCCTCTAAACCAACACACTCATTCTATGACCCTACGACCCTCAACCATGTCTCGTCGACAAGCCCATTTTTCCATTACTTTTGTTTTAGTGGAACCAAAAGATATTTTTCAACCAAAAAAACATAAGCAGTGGTGTGATGTTATGCAATGTGAGTTAACCGCCTTAATGTAAAATCATACTTGGTCTTCGATTCCTCAACCTTTAACACAAATATAATTTGTAATAAATGGATTTTTCAAATTAAAAGGAAAGTTAATGGATCTATAGAGCGGTATAAAGCTCATTTAGTTGCAAAAGGATATACTCAATAGTCTGGGGTTGATTACATGGAAACTTTCTCTCTGGTTGTCAAATTTACTACTGTACGTACGGTTTTATCTCTTGCTATGGTGCACTATTGGGAAATTAGGCAATTGGACATTTCCAATGCCTTTCTTCATGGTTATCTTATCTCAACATTGACCTATACGTGGGACAATCTCATGATTTTATTGATCCAAATTTTCCACATCATGTTTGCGAACTCAAACGTTCTTTGTATGTCTTAAACAGGCATCGAGAGCTTAGTTTCAAAGGCTGTCTGACTTTCTTATTAGCATTGGTTTACGTCTTCACAAGCAGATAATTCTCTTTTTATGCTCAATCAAGGTACCATTAAGATTTATGTTCTTGTTTATGTATATGACATCCTTACCACTTGTTCACATTCAGAAAAATGCAATAGTTTCTTGCACAAATTCAAAGTATTTTCCTATTCGTGATTTGGCTACTCTAAATTATTTCTTTGGCATTGAGGTTAAGCAAGTTCCAGATGGTTTGATTCTCTCTCAAAGCAAATATATTGATGAGTCACTAAAAGAAACACAAATGCATGACTTCAAAGGTTTTACACCTATGGCGACATCACCTAGACTCAGCAAATACATGGGGAATTACCTCCTTATGGAGATCAATATAGGCAAGTTTTTGGTGCCTTACAATACATAACCTTGACCAAACCCGATATTTCTTTCAGTGTTAAAAAACTTACTCAATTTATGCATTATGCAATTGATGTTCATTGGCAAGCTTGCAAAAGACTTCTTCGCTATCTTCATGCCACTTCAGGGCATGGCTTAGTTTTATCCAAAAAATTCAACTCTAAAACTACAATGCTATTTCGACAGTGATTGGGCAGGCCACCCCGATGATCGACATTCAACCAATGGTGATTTAATTTATTTGGGCAGCAATTTAATCTCTTGGTCTCCGAAAAAGCAACCTACTGTTGCTTATTCTTCCACAAAAAGCGAGTATAAGGCCCTCGCAAATGCCATAGCTGAGGTGATGTGGATATCTACTCTTCTTCATGAACTTGGCTTCTCTCCCTCCACTTATGCTGTCTTATGGTGTCACAGTGTTAGTGCCATCTATTTGTGTCCAAACCTGGTGTTTCATGCTCACACAAAACACGTCGAAATTGATTACCATTTTACTCTTGATCAAATTCGGAGAGGTCTTCTTCGTGATCATTTTATAAATAATCAACACCAAATTGCAGACATATTGACAAACTATTGGGGCAATCACAATTTGAGTTTCTTTGTAACAAGCTTCGCCTCATGGTTATATGGACTCAGCTTGAGGGGGATGTTAGTGTATATATTCTTATCTAATCGTTGTTTCACATATAGTTAGTAATTCTTATCTAAATTGATATACTTGTGTAGCTGTCATTCTTATCTTTCTTATTATTGTTATCATGAACTGTATATAAAAGGCATTACCTTATACATCTGAAAAACAATAATACTTTTCATTCTCTCTTGCTCATAATTAATTTTACATTTTAACCCTTAAATTGTGTTCACAACAAAAAAAACAAAGAGTATAATCTTCTTTCTAAGAAGAGATATCATAAAAGATTATACGTGCAAACCTACCGACTGAATCGAACCAACTCATGTTGATGCAATTTAGTTAACTATTAAGGGAGATTCAATTTATTCGGTTTGAATCAAATTTGATATTTAGTTGGAGTTGATTTCATAGAAATCCATCAGTTGAGTTTAAAACTAAACTGAAATGGCAAAAACTGATCAAAATAGTAAAACTAACTAGTTCGATTTGATTCAAAAGTCAATTTCAGTTCAATTTGATTTCTTGTTGAAAATTTCAACTTATATTTTTTTATCTCGATTCGATTTGGTTTGAAGTAATAGTTTGATGATCCCATTCACTTGCTTTTTTATAAATATAATTTTTATTTTTTATTTTTGATTCTTGACTTTTCAAGAATAAATTTTACAAATATAAAATCAAATTCCAACATAAAAATGTATATATGCAGGAAAAATTATAACAAAAGATTATAAAATAAAAGATTATAAATAAATATTGACAAACAATAATAACGTGCAAAACGCCTTATAAAAGAATTAATAATGGTAAAATTGTAAAATTATAGCTTTCAAAATTGAGAAAAAAAAATATTAATACTCTACTCTTATTCAAACAAGTGAAAAAATATATTATATAAACAATATATTTTACATTTTTTTTTTAATATTGGGGAAAAAAGTTTCGAACCCGCATTAATTACCGGATCATATATGCACAGGAGGGATTTGAACCTATATTAATTGTCGGGTCATATATTTAATTACTACTAGACTAGAACTTCGTAATTAATTTCACCTGAGATCTCTTAAATATAGACACTATCACAGCGTTGTCCCTTAATTTTAATTTGTAATGGTAAAATACCTAAATATCTATTTGTATAACAGTAAAATGAATTTAACCATATTTTCAGTGAGACAAAGTTGAAAAGCTGATATAGAAGTCCATATCAGCTTTGTCTTTTAATGTGTACACGTGCCTCGTAAGCTGTAAATTTTTTTTATCCAAATTATCTCTCTCTCCCTGCCTAATTAATAATCCTTGAAATTTCTAACAAACCTCTTTGTTTTCTTCTTTTTTTTTTTATTTCTTTATCTCTTTTATGATTTCTATATGAATATAACAGTGGCTTGTGCAAATTTCACTTCTTGAGTTTTCTTTTCTCCTAAGTTTTAAATATTTTAATATTTTCAAAAATGTTTATATCAAATTATTTTTTTCAAGAAGGTGCAAATATATTTGCTAATTGAGTAAAAATGCATATATGTTTCATTGCTCTATCTTAAAATTATATATTTTTCTTGGAAAAGTAATTTGACATAAATATTTTTCGAAAAGATTAAAATGTTTAAAATTTAGGAGAAAAGAAAACTCAAAAGTGAAATTTGCACAAGCTACTGTACACTCATAGAAATTATTAAAAGACATAAAGAAGAAAAAAAAGAAGAAAACAAAAAGATTTGTTAGAAATTTCAAGGATTATTAATTAGGCAAGGAGAGAGAGACAATTTAGGTAAAAAAAATTTACAGCTTACAAGGCAAATGTGTACAAAAAAGTGAAATTGACACAAGCTACTATACACCCATAAAAAAATCATTAAAAAAGATAGAAAATAAAGAAAATAAAAAGATTTGTTATAAATTTTAAGGACAATTAATGCAGAAAAGAGAAAATTTTGGTAAAAAAAAGATTTACAACTTACGAGGCACACATTAATATATTAAAAGACAAAATAAGCTAATCTGAACATTCACATCCGTTTTCCAACTTCGTCTTACAAAAAATGTCACAGCCACTTAACTATTACACAAGTAGAAGTTTAGAAATTTTAATTTTATAAATTAAAATTGAGGGAGGACGCCGTGATAGTCCTTATATCTAAGGGACCTCAGGTGAAATTAAGCCAAACTTCATACATTTTTTTACATATTTTTTGATTTTATTTTTGTTCGGTTAAGGAAAAAGGTTCAAAATGCCCCTTGAACTTGAGTTCAATATATATTTTGCCCATATTTCACTTTTTTTGACAAAACCCAAGCACCTTGGGTATAAATTTGCAAATTGCCCTTTTTATGGTTTAATTAGTAGGGCTGTGCAAAACCTGAACCGACTTAAATAACTCAAACCACCTGACCCGACCCAAAAAACCTGAAATCCAAATTAAGGGTGATTGATTCCAAAGATCCGATTCCTTTAAAAATTTAGGACCTACCCGAGTAACCCAATTAAAATCGAGTTGGCTTATTCGAGCCTGTTTAACCCATTTTCAATTAAATATTTTTTAATGGGTTGGATATTTTTTTAATATGGCGCTTACACAAGAATTTTATTTGGATCCTATGCAATTAAAAAAGTTGTTTAAAATAATAATTGTTGCTCAAATAATCACAATAAAACAATTATAAAATAATAATCAAACCATAATTAACATCAAATATTTGTAATGGAAAAATCATAATACAATCAAACTACAATAATTACAATCGCACAAACCATAATTTTTCATTTTCAAATCATAACTAAAACCATATCTTCAAATCATAACCAAACCATAGCGTATTAAAAATTTCTAATTAAGTATTTAACATACATAAGAAATAAAAAATATGAAAATTAAAAATTATTTTTTTAGTTGCTCAAGGAAATATACATGTCATCTTTAAGAAAAATTAATTTTGATTTGGAAATTTTAATTTTACAACTCAAAGAAGAAAGAAAAGAGAGTGAGTAATGTGAAGAAATTAAAAAAAATATATATTTTCCATTTTTTCAGGTCGATTAAACAATGTATTTAACCAATCCATCCGAACCGACTTGAAAAAATCATTATAATTTTATATTTTTAATCAGTTTGGATTATTTAAATTGGTTCAAATTTTACATGGTCCTACTAACCAAGCCATAAAAGGCGCAATTTGCAAATTTATACCCAAAGTGTCCAGATTTTTGTAAAAAGAATAAAACATGGGCAAAATATATATTGGACCCAAGGTCGGGGGGGTGATTTTAAACCTTCTTCCTTTCCTTAAATATGGAGTGCAGAAACTAGAATAATTAAATTTAACTTTCCGGGCGTCACAAACAACAAATTTTGTCTTTACGTTGTCCGGCGATCGATTCCTATAACCATCATAGAGGAATTTCTCTCTCTTTTTACAAATCTGTATTAACTTGCACCAAATTTCTTTTGATTTAGTGACAGTGATGATTGATAAGCATCTTAATGGCAACTGCAGCTTTCAAATATTCATCTAGAAGACCTACAAGTTCAGCCTCCTCCTCGTCCTCTTTGAAAGAAAAAGAAACCAAGGATCATCCTATACTTACCTCACCAACCAGAAAGAAACCTAATTCTGCAAATAAATCATCGCCGCCTAGAAGATCAAGAAGCGTAAGCGCTGTTTCAAGATCCAGTGCTGGAGCTGCCTCAGTATCATCATTAGATTTCTTGAACAAAAGAGATAATCCTCTCTACTGGAGTTCTGTTTCTCCTCCTGAAAAGGAAAGTCCCGACATTCTCTCTGCTAAGCCGAATGCTTCGGATCCCGATGGTAGGAGAGGAAGATCGGTCTCGAGAAATGCAAATGTTTCCAAAAATATTTTGGGGAACAGAAAAGGCGCTGGTAGGAGTCTGTCCAGGGTGGACGAAGGGCGTCGCCGCTCCTTGTCCCGGGGTCCCGTGGCCAGGACTTATCCCTTCAATTCTGGGGTTGAAATGCTTTATTTATATATTTATTTTTTTATTTGTTTTGGTTACTGAATTAGTTTTTACTTCTTTCTAATTTTTTTTTTGGATGCAGAGTGATGTTGAACGGGGAGGTAGTTTGTTGACAAAGTATAGAAAAATAAATAGAAGTGATTCAGGTTGGAAGAGTAATTTAGTTGGAAGCAGCTGTGATTCGCTTCAACAGATTCAGAGCTCGAGGGCGCGGTCTCGCCGGTCTGCCTCAAATTTGGTGTGTGTGTGTGTGTGTGTGTATTAGTTGTGAATGTTAGCAAATGTGAAACGGGTTTGGTTAGTTGATATTTCTCGTTCAAATGTTTTCTCCTACAGTCTCCTTCGCCAACATTGAGTTTGGAAGATGGGATTTTGGGACGCTCATTCTCTGAAGCTGAAGAAAGGACTGGTATGATAATTTGTGAGCAAACGAAGGTGAGTTTCTTGGAGTGTTATGGTAACTTGGTTTGGATATAAAGAACCTAAGGTCACTGTGTCTTCTTTCTAATTGCTTGATGAATAAGCTTGAATGCTAAATTTCATTGACACTTATAAAATTTGGATGGTTGGACTGTAGTTATATAGATAGTTTAGTTGCTCTGTTGTTCATGCAGTCATTCCAAGAATATGAGTTGGGAGGTGATGCTTCTGCTCACATATATGAAACAATTAGATCTGAAGTCAGACGTGCTATTGCTGATATCCAAAATGACCTTGAAAATGTAAGCATTGATTGTGAGGAACTTTTAATAACTCCATGTTTATTTATTTTGAGCAACAATTTTTTTTTTGGAAATTCTCATCTGAAGTCATACTGAAATATCTCTTTTCCTGGTATGACATTTCAATTATGCAATTATTTTCAGATTGTATGATCCCTTCTCGGTAAAAAACAACCTTTTTCTCCTAGCTCTATGGTCCTTGTTGCAATGCGCACCATTTGTTAGCGTTTGATGACCTCTTAAATTTTCTTGGGAAGGGTGAGCATCTATTGACAACTGTTGAATGCTCATGGGACTAAAAATGTTAGAAGATACTATCCATTTTAGATGATAAGGAATTTAGAATTGAAGATTTGGAGTTATTATAGGTTATATCCCTAAATACTGGCTTGCTTTGGATAATAATCTCAACTGTCCTTTTTTAAGATTTATTGGCAAAAAATAGTTTATGTGAGCACCTAAAGGCTGGCATCCACTGACGTGAGGCTGGTCATAATTCACTCTGATGTTCAATAACCTATTATTTTATACAATTGATACAAAAGGAAAAAAAGCTAAAAAGAACCTTTTATTGGTACTTGAATAATAAGGATTTTTTTTGGTTCAGTCCTCTTAAAAGTGATTACATGTATGACTATTGAATATATGAATGTGATAAATGGAGGCATCATCTAGTATCAGCTTCAAACTATCGAGGAAAGTTTATTTTTGTTTTGTAATATTTTTTATCATTTAAGGTCAAATTTCTGGAACTCAAATAGCACTTTTAATCTCAAAATTCAAATCTTCCATTCTCACATTCTGAATTTTGGACTTGTTTCCCATCTTTTCTTACATGAAAGTGTCTTTCAAAATTTTTTTGTAACTGATTCATTTATAAGCAAACCGAAATATCATGTGGCAAAGGAAATATTTTATGTGAGAATGGAAAGTGAAGCTTCCAATAGTGCCGAGAGAGTTTATACTTCTATTGCAAGGCTTGCTCGGTTGCTCTAATAATTAATTTCTTAGATACATGGAAACAACTTAAATGCCTTGTTTTAGGCTAACATAAAATATGAGGATAAAGCAAAAGGAAGAGGATTCTGCAAATATTGTTGATTGTTTAGTTAAAGATCTACTCAAGAGCCAAGACATGCATTATGTTCTAGTGCAGACACGTTTTGTCAGTGAAAAGAGATTAACAGGAAAGGGCCAATATATGCCTCATTGAGCTTTTGAGTATTCCACTATAAGTGGTTGACAAAGACCTTTCTTGCTGCACAAACACTTTACATGACCTGATATATTTGGATCACCACATATTTTCTGCAATAATATGGATTAATATGTTTGAATTGATGCATGTATTTTACATGTGGGGAATGTCATCTGAATTCTCTTTCTTTTTTTCTTTGAGAGAGACTTTTTTCTATCTTGTTCGTGTGCCACTTCTTTGCTTCATTTTACAATTCATTACTAGCATTAGTTGTTTGCGTTGGCTTCTAGCTATTGCAATAAATTATAACTTTGTATTAGTCACTGATCCAAATGAAGTAAATGGTTAAAATTTTATGCAAAAGATTCTGTTTTATACTTGTGTCAGTAATTCTGTTTTGTACTTGTGTCAGCAAACATTTTGTCCTCTGTCTCTCTCTCTCTCTGTGTGTGTGTGTGCCTGCTCTTCCGTAATCTACCAAGAACTAACTTCCTGATCTCAGGCTATCCGAAGGAGTACTGCAACTGCCATTGCAACCACCAATGTGACTGATATTCCTCCTGACTTGGTCAATCCAGGTGAGGTTGAATTGGTTTTGGACATCAGAAGCGAATATGTGAATAAGCTCGAGCAGGTAATTATTCTCTTGCCTTGAGCTTAACTCATTACATGATTGAAACAAAATATGCTAAAGAATCAAAACGAAACCTGCCCTTGTAATTTTGCTTAAGCTTATGTGAGGATATGGTGAAGACAAAGTCGCTTTTTAAAAGAGCCAAAAAATACTGTTGTGAATTTCCTTAATTTTGTTTTAAAATATTTTACCAATAAAGGGATAATTATCATTATTATGTATTTAGTATTTGAATTTTGTCAATTTTTTTTCATTTTCTGAAGTCAACTTTATTTTTCATCAATCATGTGTCTGAATGTCTGGATGCCCTTTTTTTCCCCCAATTTTGGCTGGAAATCCTTATTGGAAAAATAAAATTGACCATTTTATGCTGTAAATCATGCCATGCCTAAACACCTATTCCATTCTCTCTCTCTCTCTCTCTCTACTTTCTATTATTGTAAATATCCTTGTTTCTGTTGAAAGTTTTCAAAATATCCCTCTGTTTTTCTTCCAGTTTCTAAGAAAATTTCAACGAAATTGAGAGAGTTCAATAAAAAGAGAAAGAATGCAGCTAAGAGAAGTAAATGAAATAGAAATTGAAAAAAAAATAAAGTTAAGAGATTGAAATACATTGACAAAGTTCAGGCACCAAGAATGTAACCTAATTAAAATTGGAAGCACAATGAGCATGCTTGTTTAGTTATTACATGGAATATGTAGGTGACTTTAGAATTTCTGTCTTTAAGTGATAAGGTATTTGTGTGGCCAAAGATGAGCACTTCTGCAATGGAATTATGTTCTATTCCTGGTTTTGATAAATTAAAATAAATCTTAATTTGTACCTGGTGCGAAATGTCATACTTTAGGTGTGTTATCTTTACCTTTTCCATCATTTTCCTTTATTTGGTGATATTTTTTTTTTCTAACTTGCAGTCCCAGGAACGGGCTAGGAAACTTCGAGCTGACCTAGCTGTCGAGGAGCACCGTGGTTTAGAGATAAGTAGAATCCTTAAGGAAGTACTTCCAGATCCCAAGAGTTCAAATATGCAGAAATCTCGTCCCAGGAGAAAGGCAGGCTCTTTTGTCAAATCTAGTTGAATTATTTCAGTTTTGTTCCCTTGTTGTGTGGTAGACAAGATTCTATCTTATGTCATCCAAGTTCCTTATGTTTTGGATCCATTTTAATCATTTATTTTCTTTAAGTTCAGTTTGGTTATGAAAACAAATTTGTTTCGTTTTTGATAGCTCTAAATTGGAGTTTGTATAGGTCTTGAGAGACCAATAGAAGTAATGGATATGAACACACTGTAGAAGACCTTGAAAAAGTCATATCTAGGTTAAATTTGTACCAAGTAGTCTATTATATGAACTTGTACATTTCTTTTGCTATAGGTGAATTCAAAAGTTCAAATTTGATATCTTCTAATGTTGGATAGAATATTATATATTCTTCATTAATGTGTCCAAGCTTATCTTTGTCTATTATGAAAGTGATACTAAAATATGGAATGTTTTAATTTAGCCATCGCTCAGGCAGAATTTATTTCTCTTTGATAGCTTTTGTGGTACTCTTTGTTGACACAATGTTGATTATGAAAGAACTGTGGGAAATGCTAAAATGTGATACACCAAATCTCACATTAGAAAGGGATTTTTATGATCTTTATTTAAGGGCCTTAGTGAACTATTACTAACGCTTAGGTGTTGACTTTTGGGCCATGTGGTCAGGCCCAGTCCTGCAGCAATTGTTAGGCTGTTGTGACATGGAAGAAATATGGCGAAATGATTTTTAGCTCATATTTTGGCCATGCCATTGGTGCATGTTCATCATATTTGAAGATAGCTGCATATTTGTGTTCTTTAATTGTTAATTGTTGTAATTAGGTGGATTTTCAACACAACTGGCTTTTGGAAATTTATATTGTCTTTCTAAAGTTTGTTTTTTCGTTTCTTCCTTTCTGATAACAGTCTAGCATTGAAAGAAGGAAGATGTCAAAAAGATTAACTGAAGAAGCTATGACTTATTTTGATGAATGTGTGTCGCTTTCAACTTTTGATAGTTCTGATTTCTCATCACAAGAGGATCCACCTGTGAGCTTAGTTGGTATTGGTGCCCGAGTCGATTGTGCATCATTTGCCCAAGCAACTACTAGCATTGCAGGCAACCAGTCACGCAACAGTTGGCCTAATAATAAACAGGTCATCCTCTTTTCCTTTTAATTTTCTTTTGAAGAATATAGTTATCCATGTCTGTTCAGTGAAACATGTTTGCTAGTCAGTCTACTTGCCAAAAAGCTGGACTGAGCCTGCAGATTCCTTTTTTTTTTTTATTTTTTTATTTTACCCTTTTCTGGTTGGTTCTAGCATTTTATGTTTACTTTGGCTGGTTAAAAGCTGATTGGAAGATTTATTATTTGGGAATGTGAAATGGTTACAAAAGCTAAGCTATCTAGTTTTGTGCTATAATTGCAATAGTCTGGGGCTTTTGGTTGCGGAGGAGTGTTGCACGGTTTTTGAGTTAACGGGAAAAAAAACCGCTCTTTTCCAATTTGCAGTTATGTTCTACTTTCACAACTACCAGTTCTGCCTTATTCTATAATCATAAAGTGTAATTTCAACAAAGAGATATAAACCCATTTAATTATTTGTAAAAATCAGCTTTCAACTTGACCATTATTCAAGTGTATGTCAAAGAAAAAAAATAAAAAAGGCGAATTGACTTTAGCCCATCAAATTTATAAATAATATGACTTTTCTTATGTAACTTAATTTCATATGTAACTAGATGAGTTTAGGCAGCTTGGAAACTTTGCAACGAATGACTTAAGCAAATAAGCTAGAATTTACCATTTCCAAAATGTGTGTTAGTTGCAAAGGATGAAAACTTAGACTTGTTTATTAATTAATCCAAATTTTGAGGGACAATCTTTTGCTTTACAACAACTGTGGTATGAAACTATCCTTTTAAATTTCATAGTAAGCTTCTATTCCTAAGTCTCAACCCTTATGTAGCCTGTGGCATGATAGAGAGCTTTTCCTTTTCTTTTTTTTTTTTCCAGAAAATTCTTTTAAAATTAATGTTTCAGCTTTGGTGGGGGGTGTATTGTCCTCCACTTTGCAAGTATACATACATACATGCATATATACATATTTATATATAATTTTTGAGGTAGCTTGCTTGTGCATAGTTTTCTGCTCCCCTTTCCTGTTTTAATTGGAAAATTTGCTTTCCAGTTTCCATTGAAAAATCCTTTCTAGTAGAAAATGTGTTAATTTATAAAGAGCAGAACAATCTTTTCCATTAAAAAATTGGAAATCCCATTCCATTTGGTACACTTCCACATAATTTACAATTATGTCTGCACCCTCTTACTCATCATCTCTTCATTGTTGGTATTGTCATTCTTTTTTCTTTTGCTAAGTAAGTTAAAAAAAATGAAGACAAATTAAAAAGCAGACTGGTCAAGAAGAAAAAAAGGAATAACAGAACAGGAAAGCCGAGGCTGGTGCTAGCTTTAAATATATTCAAAAAAATTAATAAAAGGAAAAACAAAAGGCTAACTGAATATTGAGCAACATCATTACCATAAGCTATACCTAAAAACCTCTAGCCTCTCACATCTTTGGAGTTGGAGCTGTAATTTCAATGCTAAACAAGTGACGATTGTGAATGTTAAGGAGATAAAAGGTAGGCGTGAAGTTGAGCAAAAAAAAAATATGAAGCAATTTTGCGATAATTTAGTGCTAGTTACTGTTTTTGCCAATTTCAACTAGCTGCTAAAACTTTTACCAATATAAAATTTTTTTGATAATATTGATATTAAGTAACATGGACATGTGAAGAGTATGCCTTTCCTTGTTATTTTAGCATATTTTGA
Source organism: Jatropha multifida (assembly GCA_948099535.1). Lineage (NCBI taxonomy): Eukaryota > Viridiplantae > Streptophyta > Magnoliopsida > Malpighiales > Euphorbiaceae > Jatropha > Jatropha multifida. The sequence goes on along the minus strand of CANUEX010143832.1, from coordinate 7,536 downwards.
GATTACTCATCCACCCTTCTATGAAAGGGAAAAATATTAATCCACATCTGGTTAAATTTAATGGGGACAAAAACTATTAGAAGTTATATATATATATATATATATATATATATATTTTGTTTTCTTTTTTTGAGGGAAAACATCTTTTCAAATTTTTGAATAATTTTGGAATTTGTGGGGGCAACTGCTTCAGAAACTGTACTCAGGAGTTGTTCTTGGCTAAATTGGGATTTCTCTTATATTTGCAAATTGGATTCTTTTGAACTTGACATATTATTTGCTCATAATTTCAAAGTAAGAGAATACTTCTTACAAGTGTAAATCCCTTCTGCATCAATTATGTCCAAAAATACATGAGTTTTTTGTGATTTGATATGTCAAAAGTTTATGATATCCTAAAATGCCTTTATAAAGCTATTTGATGATATTCTGCCTCAATGGCTAGGTCTAATCTATTAAGCATTACAATTCTTTTAATGTAAAAGGTGCTGCTCATAAAGGGCTTTCCTTGTTCCTTTGTTCCTTTTATCAATTAATTTCCAGATGGTGTTCATTTGCTTATTTTAGTAAACAGTTCCTTTTTTTTTTTTTCTTTTTTGTTGGACAAAATGTGATATTATGCAAGATCTAAGCTCTCGAATGAGTGTCCAAAAAAATGGGTTATAATTTAAAGAACAGGAAAAGTTGTCCCAATTTGCAATTGTTGCGAACATTTGCTACTGGAATGTTGATATTCTCAAACAAATTTCTGAATGCAGCTGGAATTTTCCCATTTCGTTCTTTTTTTTTCCTGTTATGAGTCTTCCAATTTTCTTTTCGTAAAAATTGGTTTATGAAGTAAGCACTAAAGCAGGATTAAGCAAGTCAGAAATAACATTCTTTTTTGGATGAAAATATGAGCCAAACTAAATAGAATCTTTGGTTTCTAAATTTAAATGGCGTTCATGCTTTGCAGGAATGGGGCAGTACATGCAGTCATGGTACACTGGGACCATCAGCCACCAGCAGTAGTAAGGAGTGTAGTCCTGATGAAATCATTACAAAGATCTCTGAAAGACATTGGGGTAATAGGTTTCAGTTTTCTTTTTCTCGCAATCAAAATGGTACATTTGGATTTCAGCATGACATTGGGAAGTATGTCAAAAGTTTTGAGAAAGACGGTGAGAAAGTTAGTAGTATAAATTCTGAAATTTTAAGATCAAACAACAGTGATCTGGATGAATATAATTTGAAGGCCTCAGCACAAAGCTTGTTATTTGACAGGTTATTTTTTAGGAACCAAATTGAGTCTGGTAAAATGTTACTATGCGGTGGTGGTCTCACGATTTCTTTTTCGCCTTTTGCCTCTGTAATCTAAATGTCTGTTTTGTATTATGTAAGTTGTGACTATCTTACATCAGGATTTGTCATTCATAGAATTATACATCAGTTGATACCTAAAAGATGAAGCTGAAAAGAAGCCATCAGCTAGTTTCCTTTGTTGCATCTTTGTGGATACGCAAGACCATTTATCAAAGAGGGGACTGTAAAAATAGTCCGCATGTACAGGTGATGCTGGAGTTCAAGTTTACCTATCCATTTTTTTTCTTAATTAGCTTAATGATTAGAAATTGTTTAATTACACAGAATTCTTGACTTTTTTTTTTTAATGAAATTTGTATTTTATCCTAAAATTTTAATTTTGTCAATATTATGCAGGTATTTTAAAATCTATGCAATTATATCCCCAACCTTTCATCTGGCCAAAGTATTGCCTAAAGTTGCTGGTATGTTGTTAACAATATGTATTATTTTTGAGAAACTTACCTTCAACGTCTATTTACACCTAAACGAAAAATCAAAGAAAGCAGGAGGAAAAGAAAAAAGAAAAGAGGGAATCTTGGTTCATTAGAATTTGTGAAAATAAAAAACTTAGTAACATCGTGTGATAAGAAGCTCGTGAGAGATGCATGCTGTCAAATGGTTCATCAAACAAACATGTGCAGAGTTACAAATGAGATCATTAGATTTATTAATTTTTGAGTTACGGTTATTATATTATTACTATTTGTTTGCCTGCATGATTTGCCGGTTAATATTTATAAATGATTGATTTAAATTAAATTTGATTGAAACATGTAAATAAATTAATATGATGAAAAAAATAATGTCATTTGCCCTTTTATTATTCTTTGACTATGATAACAAAAATTATTATAATACTAGAAACGATAAACATAAATATTGCTTAAAATAATTACTCTTAACTATAAAATTACCTGGGTGGAAAAAGAAAAATAACTTAGGGAATCGTTAATCATTGGACAAGATATTAATTTTTATCATTATCTAAAATATGTTGAACATAAAAAAGAAAATAAGAATTTGTATGATAAATTTAGATGTAGTACTCAAAAGAAAATTAAGATTTTTTCTAAAAATTAGAGGATAATTAAATTATAAAATAATAAAATGTTACATCAATTTATATTTTAGCTATTAATTATTGAAAAAATTAATTAGCATTCTATTATTAATATGAAAAATTTATTATTTGGATTATTAATTATTGCAATAAAGTTTATTAATAAATAAATTTATTTTATGTTATTAATTATTCAATATTTATTTATTATTATATATATTTATTATATGGTTATTATTTATTTTATATATATATATATGTGTGTGTATATATATATATATATATTTTTTTTTCTTTAGAAGTTGTAGAATTTATTTTCTTATAAATATTTATTTTTATATATAATAATAAAAAAATAACATTTAATATAATATATAATAACAAAGTAATAAAGTGACCCATGCAATGGGCGAGCGTCCATCTAATTTATATAGATTGCTTGATCCCTTTTGCCACATCCAATTGGAGCTAGAATTATAAAAATTGTGTTTTATGAGGTTCTTATCTTTTTATCTTACATAAAATACTAATATGTGCAAATAATTCTAATTAGCATACTTAGAATATGAATTATTTTCTATTATTTGTTTGAAATAATAAGAACTTATTTGGCATAAATGAATTTTGGTATAAATAAATTTCAAAAAATTGTAGAATTTGTTTATAAGCAGAATTTTTTTTGAAAAATGAGCTTTACAGAATATTTTTTATATAAACTTTTGGAACTAAGATAATAACTTACGCTGCAGATATGACAAACAAATGATGCCTAATTAAAAATAATAAAATTGGTTCTTTAGATAGTTGAAGTTATTATTATTTTAGTGGAAAATTATAATCGTATCCATATATTTTATTAAAAAAATAATTACTTTATCTTTTTATTTTAAAATAAGTTGCCATACTTTTAGTTTTAAAGTACTCAGTCAAACGAAAATTTAACCGTATAAAGAGAGAAAAATTTTCACAAAAACACCATCTTTTTCTCCCTCTCTTTATCTTCAAGCAAACAAGTTTGTTTCTCAAAGAATCCCACAGTTATTACCAAATGTAATTACACTGTCATTGGATCCTCCATTGAAACAACCATCAACTTTTGCATATGAAAAAAAAGGAGATTCTCTTGGCTTTGCATCAAATCAATTATTAAAAAAAAAAGAAAGCTTTATCTTTTATATCTTTTATTTGAAATCGAAATAAAAAAAATAAAATAAAAAATAAAAAATAGGACAATAGTAATAGAATACTCGATCAGAAATCAGCCCATAAAAAAATATTTTTTTATTGAAGTAAAGGAAAAAACCTTTTTTACGTTTGGACTGTAGGTGCAATGATTTACTTCACAAGTGAGGTCTCTAGTTAAAGTCCAGAATGACCCAATTACACCAAAGAAAAGAATAGAAGAAGCATCTGACTCCTTTGTGCATGCTCCATTTGGCTCGGGGGATCCGAGCGGTTTGGGGGAGACCACCACGGCTCCTCAACGTTAATAAAATAAAAAACTGTGGTCCTATTGTGGGAAAATTATAGTGAAAGGAAGAAAAATTTCTTTGAGAAAAAAAAAATAAAACTTTAAAAAGAATGGGGATTGTAGGGATGGATGAAAAAGAAAAATTTTACGGATCGACCCTTATTGAAATGGCCTTACTTTCGCTGCAAGTAGTGCATTCACAAGTCTTGATATATTAGGCATAGAGGGAGTATACAGATAAGAAGGTTAGTCAGTGGAATGAATCAATAATAATGAACTTGAATTCAAATAACCAAAAGTAATCATTTCTTTGAGTCATTCTCATTCTATATTTTCAAAATTTCTCACCCTTTAGTTCCAAAACTTTAAATTTTCGTGGAGTTTTTAAATAAGTAGTTGATAGTTAGGGTAGTTTCTGTTAACATATAATAATAACATATATTTAATAAAATAATCAAACTCCTAAAATAATTCTAATTGATAAATAATTTAGGATTCAAAATTCTTATTTTATATGGATCATTCGAACTCTATTATATATATTCTAAATTCACCATAAAGACGGGCTAATTCACAATTTAATTTACCTCAAATTCTGAGAGATCAAGAATTGATGCAGTGAGCGCGGAACACACCTTTAATCCTTTTAACCCTGAATAGTTGCCATAATCTTTTCTTCATCTCTCATGATCGCCAACCCCATTGAAAACCCTAATATAGAAGGCCAAGGCAACGTCCACGGTGAAGCTAGCCAGTAAGTCACCTTCACTCTCCCCTCTACTATTGATTCCCAAGTTGTAGCAGCCCTTTCCGAGGCTTATTCCTAATTCACTATAGTATTGAAAGGCCCTTTGGAGAACCCCTACCCAATGGCAAACTCACCTTACCTGCTAAACATGCGAACCCTCACCAAGAAGATAAAATCCATCCACCTTCCCTTAAACACCCGAGCCATTCAATATTTGATCGATATCAAGAAGCAGAATCAAAATCAGATCTCAAAGGAATCAACCCTCATAATCAGGAGATCAGCCATACTCAAATATTAGATGAAACGAATCTTAGAGATGTGGTCAAAGAGCTAGTCCGGGAATGCAAGGAATCAAAGGAGAATGGGGACTATAGACTCTGACAGGATTTGTCGTTATCACCTAACATATTAGCCGCAGCCTTTCCTTCAAAATTTAAGCTCTCTACTTTCCAATCTTATGATGGATGTACCTATCCCAAGAGTCACCTAATGACCTTTCGAACCATAATGCATTTGCAGACTAACTCGAAAGACCTAATGTGTAAAGTCTTCCTAATCATTCTTAAAGGGGCAGCACAAGAGTGGTACCAAGCACTTAAAATGGGGTCCATCCACTCTTTCTCGCAGTTAGCCTCAACATTCTAAGCCTACTTTATAACCTATATCCCATCCAAGAAGATTTCTTCCAATTTAGTAGATTTGAAGAGAGAAGTAGGAGAAACTTTGAGACAATATGTGCCTAAGTTCCAAAGGATGGATACAGGTGGAGAATCTAAATGATGAGGTAGTCGTCAGCGCGATGGCTAAAAATTGCAAGTACAATAAGCTGTTTGAAAGTTTGAGGATCGATCCTCCCTCGACTTTTTATCGAACTCATGGCTTGAGCCCATAAGTTTACTAAACTGGATGAAGCTTATTGGCTCAGCAATGTAAATCAACCAAAGAGGAAAGGCACAAAACTCGGAGACACTCATCGTTAGCGGGAAGGCGATCGCCCCGCAAAAGATCACCCATCCAACACCCCGCATACTAGCTACTCTATTCGAACTCCATACTCAAGAGATAACGAACCCTTGAGAGAAAAGAAATTCACACTGGTGAACAGACCACGTTCGGAGATCTTATCATCGATTAGAGAGCAATGTGACCGAATCCAATGCTTTTATCCTAGAAAAATGAGAGAGGATTCCTCGAGCCATTGGGATAAGAGTAAATATTGTGAGTTTCATAGAGATATGGACCACAAAACTGATGCCTGCTGGCAGTTGAAAAGGGAAGTAGAATGCCTTATGCAGAGAGGTGAACTAAAGTTGTTTGTTGGGGAAGACCGGCGAGGGGGGGAACAGAGAAGTAAATCAAGTAGAGACTGTCACACCTTCTAGACTATCCACATTATATCTGGTGGTCCGTCAGGTGGTGACAATAATTCAGCAAGGAAGAGGAGAGCCAGAGAGATATATTCTATCCTACCTCAATAAAAATTGAACTCTAGACCACCCATATCATTCTCAAAGGTTGACGGCAAGCACATACATCCACCACATAGTGGTGCTTTGGTAATTGAGGGACTCTTGGCGAACTTTTTGATAAAAAGAATCTTAGTAGATGAAGGTAGTGCGATCTGTAACATCCCGATCCCAGGAAAAATACCGTAAGGGAACTAGAATGATTGTTTGGGTTTATGACAATTTGTATCTGATACAAATATATTAAATAAATTGAAGAAAACTAAAGAAATTATAATTTAGTTGTTTAATTTGTGTTTATTAACAATTATTGGGCCTCTAGTTGTTAGAATATAATTCAAGATGCATTTAGGAAATAATTTTCAAATATAAAATTCAATGGTTAGAAAAATTTATTTAACATTTATTTTACTAAAATAAGGACTTAAAATTTTGTATTAGTGATATATTTTAAAGTTATGACAATTATTTGTTAAAATAGTGGATGTAGGAAGATTATTGTTGTTTATTATATATTTGAAATACATAAAGAAGAAGACAAAAGATAATAATAATAATAATAATAATAATAATAATAATAAAGGATAAAAAAATAGAAGAAAGAGAGAACGTTTCTCTCTCTCCTCCCTCTCTCCCTCTTTCGTTTCTCTCACCCGACAACAGCACTGCCACCACCCTCCTTCCCCGGTTTCGACCACCATAGAGCGAGGCTGAGGCGGCAGTTGACTCTCCCTGAGCTGCTGACCTCTTTTTTGATTTTCTCCGAGCAGAATAAAGCCTCTGTAGAGCAGATCAAGGTTGAGGTGTTTTCACAGGGAACGATTCCCTTCTCCGGCGAATCCTCAACGTTTTCGGTTGCTCCTTGCGCTAAGAATAGCGCGATCAACGCCTGGTGACTAGACGAACACTTCCCCTCTATCAAATGTGATTTTTGGTTGAAAATGGCGGAACCGCCATGAATAGTGGCTCTAAGCTCCGTCGAGCTCGATCCGAAGTGATAGAGGCTTGATCTCACTTGATTGATGATGGAAATGGAGTCCTCGGTGAATTTGGAGTCGGATGGTGGTATCCTTGCTGAATTCTGGGCAGTTTGATTTTACCAGCCACCGCACACGGCGGTTCTGATGGTGGTCCGGTGACCGGCTGGTGGTGGTCCGGCGAGATGTCCAGGAGACAGAAATACCAGCTTCTCATGCTGAACCCGAATCTGAAATCAAAATCGCAATTCGGTAAATTTTATAGCTAATTCAGCAATTTCAATGTAAATTTCTAGTTGATAATTAATTGAGTAAATGTGATTAAAGTAATTTGGTTTAAGAAGGATTAAATCAATTATATGGAATTGATAATAAAATTAATTATATGTGAAGCATTGGCAAATTATGAGAATTAACAAAGTTAAAAGTAATGAGAATAGGTAACTACATGAATTCGAAATTAAGAC
>CANUEX010143804.1:0-18694 GCA_948099535.1 Jatropha multifida | reverse complement strand
ATCTTCGACAAGTATTTCAATGCTTACGTAAATTTCAACTGAAGATGAATCCTTTAAAATGTGCATTTGGAGTCTCTTTAGGAAAATTTTTAGGGTTCATCGTGAGACATCGAGGCATTGAGATTGATCAATCCAAAGTTGATGCAATCCTTAAAATGCCAGAACCTCGAAACATTCATGAACTCAAAAGCTTGCAAGTGAAATTGGCATACATTTGAAGGTTTATTTCAAATCTAGCCGGTTGATGTCAACCATTCAGTCGACTCACAAAAAAGGGAGTTCCTTTCAAATTGGATGAAGCATGTAGCAATGCTTTTAGAAGCATTAAATCTTATTTGATGAATCCACCTGTGCTTAGAGTATCAATACAAGGGTGTCCCCTTATCTTGTATATTGCTGCTCAAGAATGCTCTTTGGTAATATTATTAGCACAAGAAAATGATGAAGGAAAGGAGAATGCATTATATTATCTCAGTAGAATGCTAACTAGTGACGAGTTGAACTATTCACCAATCGAAAAGATGTGTCTAGCATTAATGTTTGCTATAAAGAAACTGAGGCAATATTTGCAGGCACATTCAGTTCGATTGATTTCACGGGCTGATCCCATCAAATATTTGATTGCCAAACCAGTCTTGTCTGGAAGGTTAGCAAAGTGGGCTTCATTAGTTCAAGAATTTGAGATAACATACATCCCACAAAGAGCAACAAAAGGGCAAGATCTTGCCGATTTCCTTGCAAACCATCCTATTCCTGATGATTGGAAGTTCTCTGAAGAGTTGCTGAATGAAGAAGTTTTCCTTGTTAAAGTTCCACAACCTTGGAGAATGTTCTTTGATGGTGCATCCAGTCAAATGGGAGTAGGAGCTGGAGTTGTTTTCATCACTCCAGAAGGAGAAATTTTACCTTTCGCATTTAACTTAGTTGAGAGGTGTTCAAATAATGTGGTGGAATATCAGGCTTTGATACTTGGCTTATAAATGGCAATTGATATGGAAATATCTAACTTGAGGGTTTTTGGAGATTCAAAGTTAGTTATCAATCAAGTACTTTCTTTATATGAAGTAAGAAAGCTAGATTATTGCCTTACTTCAATTATGCTGTTAAACTTCTCTCTCAATTTGATAGTGCTTCCATCGAGCACATATTGCAGAAAGAAAATCGCCAAGCTGATTCTCTAGCAAATTTGGCATCAACTCTAGCATTGTTAGATGAAGAAGTGAGGGTGCCAATATGCAAAAGATGAGTAATACAGCCCATGTTGGATGTTGAACTCGAAGAAGTGGATGTTGTCTCCGTATACCAAATTGATAAAGAAGATTGGTGACAACCTCTTGTTAATTATCTGAAGCATGGAAAATTGTCAGATGATCCAAAGAAGAAAGATGAAGTAAGACGTCGGGCTTCTCGCTTCATAGACTTTAAAGGTACCCTTTATCGTCACTCTTTTGATGGAGTCTTCCTACACTACCTTGGGGAGGAAGAAGCTGTTAAGGTTTTGGAAGAAGCGCATTCAGGTGTTTGTGGTGCGCATCAATCTGGGCCAAAGTTGCACTTTCAAATTAAAAAGATGTGCTACTATTGGCCAACGATGGTAACAGATTGTATGAATTATGCCAAAAGATGTCAAGAGTGTCAATTACGTGCAAATTTAATTCATCAACTGCCTAAACCGCTTCACCCAACAGTAGCATCATGGCCTTTTGAAGCTAGGGGACTGGATGTTGTAGGACCACTTCCAAAAAGTTCAAGTGGCCACCTATACATTTTTGTTGCTAATGATTACTTCTCAAAATGGGCTGAAGCTGCTCCATACAAAGAAATCAAGAAGGAGACTATGGTGGGCTTTATTAGAACAAACATTATTTATCGTTTTGGTGTGCCTCAATACATCATAACTGATAATGGAAGTCAAGCAATATAATTCGTCTATGTACAATGCACCAGCAAATGGGCTCGCAGAGGCATTTAATAAGACTCTGAGAAAACTTCTAAAGAAAATTGTCAATCGATCAAAAAAGGATTGGCATGAAAGGTTAGGGGAAGCATTATGGATTTATCGAACTACATATAGAACATCAACTCAAGCAACTCCGTATTCGCTTGCTTATGGTGTAGAAGCTGTTCTTCCTCTCGAACAACAAATTCCATCCTTGAGAATTGCCATTCAAGAAGGTCTCTCCAATGAAGACAATGCTTGGCTTCGCCTACAAGAGTTAAAAGCACTAGATGAAAAACGGCTTGAAGCACAACAGCGTTTGGAGTGTTATCAAGCCCGAATGTGCAAAGCTTTTAATAAGAAGGTGCGAATTCATTCTTTTCAAGTTGGTGATCTAGTTCTAGTAATGAGAAGACCAATAATCATGTCGCAACGTATGGGCAATAAGTTCCTTTCAAATTGGGACGGACCATATGTAGTTCAAGAAGTTTACTCAAATGGAGCATACAAGATAATTGATCAAAACGAAGTGCAAATCGGGCCAATCAACGATAAGTTTTTGAAGAGATACTATGCCTAGAAGCTCGACAGCGCTCTTGGCCCGCATAAGCTAAAACTGTGAATGACTAATAAAAAAAATCTTGTAATTGAACTATGTTCTGACTTGATCCTTAAAAAAAAAAGAAGGTATGTAGGCAGTTTGGTATTATACTAAGTTCAGTCACACACACATAAAAAAAAAGAAAAAAAAATCTCTCTTGTAATTGAACTACGTTATGACTTGATCCTTCCAAAAAGAAGGTACATAGGCAACTTAGTATTTTTCTAAGTACAGTTGCAAAAAAAAAATCAAAATTGAGCAAAAAGAATAAGTGTGATGAGTAATTAATGAAATCAAATTTTATTAATAATGAAGGAATTTGATTATATTAAAAAAAAAGACTAAGCAAAGTCTAAAAAAAAAGAAAGCTTTTATGGATCTCATTCAAGCTGCTCCAACTCATTGCGTTTATCAGAAAGTAGCTTTTGCAACTCAGAGAGAGATTGCTCATCTTCTTCACTGCAAACTGACATAGCTTTAACTTTGGATATTTCCTCATGAACTTGAGAAACCATGCTCTGTTTCTCCAAGACATCAATTTTCATACCTTCTAAGGAGGACTCAAGTACTTTCTTTCTTGAAGTCAGCATGGCCAGTTCTTCCTCAATTTTGACAAGTTCATCCTGTACAAATGAAGTATTGACAATGGCCTCTTTCTCAAAATTTAAACAATCATCCAATTGCCCTTTAAACTTCTCCAATTTCTTCAGCTAAAATTCTGATAAAACTCTTGAAGAAAAATATGATTTCAACTGTAAGAAATCATTTATAAGTTTGAGGTAGCCCACGAACTGCTCTCTTAAGATGGTGGTATCAAATCCTTCTCCTTTTTCAATGTCATAAAATATTATATGGGCTTATTCAGCAAGGGAAGGAACATATGCTGTACAAGTTCGACAATTTTGGCTCTTAATCCCTTCCATGCCATTACTAAAACTTTACGGTGACAATCAGTCATAAAATCATTACCACAAAATGCAAACATTTTAGAAGTAGCAGAACAACTCGTTTTCTTTGTTTGATGAGTATCTTATGGTTTTTCGCTATAGTGACCAGTGCTAGATTCTCTCAATGGAGGATTTCCATCAAGATCCTTCGAAATAATTAAGGAAAGATCGAAAGAAGCTGGCCCAAGTAGAGAACTCATGCTATCTACAGGTAGTGCACAAGGTTCATCATCACAAATCACGTCATTGAAACCCATCTGCAATAAGAAATTTGAAAAAAAAAGGGTTCAAGAGATTGGAGTAAAAAAAGAAAAGAAAAGAAAAAAAAGCTTACCGGGTCATAAGCATCATAAAGTTGTTGTGCTTACGAAGCCTGCTTGTTTCGCTTTATTTTCTTCCAACAACGGTCGGAATCATGCTGCTCTTTATTTGAAGGAGATGAATTAAGTATATTCCTTTTAGAATGTCTTTGTTTGGAGTGGGAATCCAATGCTTCTTTAGTTGTTTTTGGAGTTGTTGCAACTTGGGTGGAGATGTCATTATTTGAGGGATTTGACTCATCGCTAGCTTTTGTAAGAGAATCTTTCTGTGTAGAAGTGCCAACAGCTATTTGAGGTTTGAGGTTTGAGCTTTAACATAATTAGGGCCTCTTTCTTATCTTTCTCAATAGTAGATTCACGAGGAGGATTTAAAGGGATGCATCTACTCTTTTCAACATTTGAATTCTTCAAACGGGAAGACTTTGAAGATTTCAATAGTTTTGGCATTGCTTTTAACTTCAGCATCTCATCTTGAGGGAAAGCTTTAGACCATTCCATTTTTCACTAATCCTTATACGCTTTAGTACAAGAGAAACGACTATCAAGCCTCACTGAAGGAATAGTTAGTTTAGCACCACTGACTAAATGAACACAAGATTCCCAAAGCTATATGACTGTTTCCAAACACACTTTCGCAAAGCATATGTCCATGTTACTAGGAAGATCTTGGCAATAACCCAATTGTCTACTAAATCTGTGAGGGCTATATGACTCAATGAAGTATTGGTTCTTATAGCACAAAGTCAAGAAGCTTGAATGAAGATTGATGAAATGTTCCGCTTTTTGTGAAGATAACTTGCCATTATCCTCTAAAAGGAGGTTTTTCTTCATTACACGAGATGGACCCAAATAAGCTTTTCTTTCCATGAAAAGTTTGGTGATTTCAATTTCATTGTAATATTTGGCTATTCGTTGTCCACCATAGAAAGTCATTCTAGCATCTCCATCAATATCATGCGTAAAGTGCGTGTCAAAACGGTTAGCTAGCCAAGCATAAACATAATGAAAAGGTAATGGAACTTCACACATCTTCAAAGTTATTGCAGTAGAGATTGTTCGAAGGCCCCTATAAATGCTTGCCAAAATAGGAATAGCCAAAGAAAAAGTTTCACCAGAGGCAATCTTACTTGCAACTTTGAACGTACTTGGGCGAATAAGATTCACTGCATCATGTGGAAGAGCAAACTTGCATAACCAACAAGAAATCAAAGCAGCTAAATAAAATTCTTCTCGTAGATCATCTTCTATGTTTAGAATTTCAAAAGGCTTTTGCTAGTTTGCGTCTCGTGGTAACTTGTTGCCAATAACACCTGAAGGATTAAAATTCTTCTTGGGAGCAGTTCTCTTAGTGTAGTCCTTTCAAGAGGCTCAGGATATCTAATAGAACCGCGAAACTAAAAGTTTACCCAGTTGCGAACATTCAACTCAAAGGTGCTCTCAATCCGCTTGGCATTTTTGTAGTAAGCATAAAACAAGTATTTGCAGCTTCGTGGTAAGAAAGGAGCTCCACCTTTATCAATTCCAATAAGATCTGTAGCTGAAGGGATCATCTCATCATAAAATGAATCATGAATTGGAAGTTTACCTAAGAACTTCAAATCGAAAAGAGAAATTGACTCTTCTCCAGCTGGGAGGAAAAGAGTATTTGTTGAAGCACTCCAATGTTCACAAAAATGATGAATGACGTTGGGGCAGTGATCATAAGTGAAGAGTGATGCAAAAAGGCATGATACACATTGGCTTTCAAAATTAGTTGCTTATTACTTACCAGCACATCTTCAAGCCACGCCCAATAGCGTTTAACAAATGAAAATTCACCAGCAAATTTAACAGAAGGATGCTAAGAAACTTCATTATTGTGGATACGACTCCTCAAAAGTGGAAGATTATTTTATGGAGTTTGTAGCGAATGAAGTGAAAATTACAGCAAAAGGCATTAGACACGCTTAACTACTTCATGTGAAAGTTGGAATTCACATGTCCGTTCAATAGTCCAATCCATAAGATGAGGTGGATCAATTTTTCTTAGTGCATTGGCTCCCAAAAATTCATCAGCAGATATTTGAAAAGTGAAGATTATTCCAGGATTTGAATCCTCTTCGTTGTCGCTCAGAAATTTCATACATGGAATTTTGCACAAAGCCAAAAGATCAATTATTCGAACCATTTTGATGAAGTCTCAAAAGCAATTGATTACCTGAAAAAAAAAAATCAAAAGAGGACTTGTTAAAAAAAAATCAATCGAAATCAATTTTGACATGTCCATGGCAAATATAGTTCATATGATTTTTTTAAAAAAAAAATCAAATTCATATGATCAACTGTGTTCATACCAAATTAAATTCGCGGATTGTTGGTCATCAATTAAATTAGGCATACAAATTAAAAGCAAGCATGTGAGATTATTGTCATGATCATCGATCAAGAATTTTTTAAAAAAATATGTGTATATATGTCCATATATAAATATATATAAATGAATAAAAAATAAAAAAAAAGAAAAGAAAAGAAAAGAAAATGGAGAAATAAAAAAATTTATTTCCTTCTTCTCCGTTCAGTGCGACAAGGGAAGCAGACCGCCATCCTTTTCCGATCGGACTCCGGCCATCAAACCGATGAAGCTTGGGCGACGATCGACTTCCTGAATGATGTCGACCTTAGTTTCGGCCTCTGTTTTGCCAATCGGATTGTGGCTCAGGCGAATAGACGATCACTCTCTCCTGTGGCGCCGCGCGTTCTCTCTGATTGGATTGCCAGATGAATCTGCCTCGTTCCGGCAGTCTCAGGCGTGGAGGATAATGGCGGTCGGTTCCTCTTCACCTCCTGGTCACTTTCCCTCCATCGATCGCAGGCGAGAGGTTCAATAAACGAACCTGCCATGAACGAGTGGCAAGGCGGTCTTCAGAAGCTTTAGAAGCCGATTCCGGCCAAACAAAAGACAAATAGTAAAAATTGATCATGGATTTGAACTCCCCATCCAATTTCGAGCATTTTGATGTAAGATTCGTTAATTTCTGGGCAAAGACTATTTTCTGGCCACCGTGGCAGGCGACGAAGGCGGGGCTTCGGTGACCGGCCGGCAGTGGTCCAACGATGCCATAAAGGGCAGAATTTTGCATCTCATGTCTTGTATTCAAATCCGAAGTCCAATTTTTTGATTGACAGAAAAAAAAATCCACAATGGATTTAAATGCATGTAAGGCAATAATACGCACATGTGGAAAATACTATACAGAATGATGTCAACCAATGTTCTATGACAGTCCTATCACTTTATTGAGTTTTATAGAAAAAAAGGGAAGTATGGGCACATTAAGATTATAGATTCCAAATTAAGGCAAAGCAGATAATTGATATATTGACACATTTATACAGTCATCAATTCAAAATAATGCCGTGAATGATATTCAAGTTAAAGGAAGAAGCAAATTAAAGCAGCTAAAGTGTAAAGACAGTAAAAATAAAAAAGGATCAAAATGAATTTTATAAATTGAATTAGCTGCAATTGAGTTGGAGAAAAAAAAAAAAAGAAACTGTACCCAATAATTCAATGTGCACTAGACGATTAAAGTTACTGTCGACTTTCTTGAAGTTTTGATGTGAAAAAAAAAATATCAAGCAGGAGAGTCCCTTTATAAAGAATTGTCAATTCCGAATCCGATAAGGATTTAAATTTTTTAATTTCGAATTCAATAAGGATTTAAATTTTTCAACTCCGAATTTGACAGAGATTTAGATTTTCAACTCCAAATTCGATAAGAATTTAGTTTCTCAACTCCAATATTATGAGGGATTTAATTTCTTGAAGGATAAAAAAAATATAATAGGAAATTCTAATTAAATTAGAATTTTACTATTTGGGCTTAGAAAAAAAAGGCTTGTTAAATTGGAGTTGCTAGAAAAATGTTAAACTTGAAAATTTAGGTTTAAAAAAAAAAGAAAAAAAAATCATCATGCTATAAAAAAAAAGGGGCATATGAATTAGAAAAAAATTTTCTTCTTTAAATTTTCGAGGCCCGTTCAAACAAGTTGGTGAACAAGTCTTGAGGGGACATCTGTGGACACCTAAATTTTATTTAAGTTAATTTAATTATTAACTTAATTGTTTTAATTAGCCAATTAAATTATAGGTTCGTTAAATTAAATAATTTATTTTAGTAATCCATCAAAATATTTAAGTGGTTAGTAAAATAAAATTATTGGATAAATATCATTTACTACATAATAAATAATGTAGTAAAGTCTAATAAAAATTAGCTAAGTGGATCAGTTAAATTAAATCTTGGTTAATATGTCAAGCGTCTACATGAGTTAGGTAACACAGCTACACCCAATAAGAGCTTGCCAAGTGGGCCAATCAAATTACATGGGGACTCCCTCAAATCTCTATAAATACGACGCCTCTCTTCACATACGAGGGACACATACATAGACCCGTAGATAAAAGGATAGAAAAGAAACCTCGAAGCTCTATCGAACTCAAGACTACAAAAGTTCTCTCTCAAGTCCAAAGAATCAAAGTTCTTTATCAAATTCTAGATCAAGTCTCCACGACCCTTGAATTGCTAGACGTTCTCTCTACATCAAGTCTTTTGGCCATTGAATCATGTTCAAAATCAAGTCTTTCGACCCTTGAATCATGCTCCCAACAAAGAGAAGAATCAGAGGATAATATTCGATAACCTCATGGTGAGAGTCACGATGGTCATATATATACTGATTAACAAGGCTAACAACATATGCAATATTAGGTCTAGTATATGAGAGATAAATTAAACTACCAACCAACCTTTCATATTGGCCTAGATCAACTATCTTCCCAACTCCTGCTTGCAATTTGTGATTGACCTAAATTGGCTTACATCCCTTGCATACCTGTTTCTTCCAAAAGATTTAGGAAGTATTTCCTTTGAGAGATGAATATCCCTTTATCAAATCTAGAAACTTCAATACTAAGAAAGTATCTCAGGCTCCCTAAATCCTTAATCTCAAAATCTTGGGCCAGAAGTTTCTTTAAGCGAGCAACTTCTACTTCATCATCTCCTGTTACAACCATATCATCAATAAAGACAACTAGTAAGGTGATCTTACCATTATAGTGTTTGATAAACAAGGTGTGGTCAGCATTACTTTGAGTGTAACCAAAGGAAATCATGGCCTTACTAAGTCTGTCAAACCATGCCCTAGGTGACTGTTTGAGACCTTATAGAGTCTTCTTCAACTTGCATACCTTTGTTTTGGTTTTCTAACACTCAAACCCTAGAGGAATATCCATACAGACTTCATCTTCTAAATCTTCATGCATAAAAGAATTATTTACATCAAATTCATGTAATTCCCAATTTAGGTTAATAGAGAATGACAATATGATTCTGATAGTATTCATCTTTGCAACTGGAGCAAAGGTCTCTTGGTAATCAACACCATAAGTCTATGTATATGCTTTTGCTACCAACCTAGCCTTGTACCTTTAAATTGTGCCATCCGCTCTATGCTTTACTTTAAACACCCACTTATATCTCACTGGTTTCTTTTCTAGTGAAGAAGCAACAAAGATCCCAAGTTCCATTTTTTGCCAAAGTTTTCATCCCCTCCATCAGTACTTCCTTCCATTTTGGATCCTGATATACTTCTTGCCAATTCTATGGAATAAAAGTAAAAGAAACAGACAAGACAAATACTTTATAGGAAGAAGACAAAGAATCATAAGAAATAAATTGAGAGATAGGATGTTTAGTAAATGATCTCACAACTTTCCTTAGAGCAATAGAAATATTAGAGTCATTAATAACAGGATTAGCAATAGGATTAGAATTAGCACTATGTATTATAGGAATTGTACTTAAGGTAGCAAGAGTAGGAGTTATAGGAAGTTCACCACATTGATTTTCCATACCTGATTGCAAGGAAGACAGTTGAGCAATGGAATCATGCACAATGACACTACTTTTCTCCCTTTTGTTGTGTATATCTTTAAATATGGCCTATCTAGTCTGTCTTCTCTTTGAACCTGAAGATCCTCTCTTGGTTGTGATTTATCTAGTTTTTGTATTTCTTCATCAATATTAACAAGGTTCATAAATTGCTCAGGTATAGATATAGATATAGGAATTATTCCCACTTCCTCTTCTTCCATCCTAATCTCTCCCTGAAGAGGAGTGGGGGTAAAATAAGGTCAGACTTTTTAAAGTTTACATCCATACTCAAATAATATTTTTGAGATGGAGGATGGTAACATTTATACCTTATTGTGTGGTCGAGTAACCAACACACACATTTCAAGGCTCTAGGTTCTAGTTTTCCTCCATGTTTGTGACAAAGAAAGGACACACAATCAAAGAACTTTGGAGGAATAATGTATGATGTATGACCCAAGACTTTTAAAGTTCAATGTTCTAAGAGGCATTTTGTTAATCAGATATGTTGTAGAAAGAACAACATCTCCCCAATAAGGTTTGGGCACATTCATGGTAAATAGGAGAGATCCAGTCACTTCTAACAAATGTCTGTTCTTTCGTTCAAATCCTCCATTTTGAGCACTCGTATTCACACAACTAGTATGATGTATGATTCCCATGGAATCTAGATATTCTTGAAACATGTTCTCCACATACTCTATTCTATTATTAGTTTTAAAAGTTTTAACCTTAGTGCCAAATTTTGTACTAATAATTTTATGAAAGGATTGAAAATAAGAAAACACTTCACTCTATGTTTTCAACAAATAAACCTAAGTTAATTGAGTACCATAATCAATGAAGGTAACAAACCACTTATATCCATATAATGAAATAGTAGAAGTAGGTCCCCACACATCAGAAGGAGTAGTCATAAAAAGAAAAGTTCTTTTATTAAGGGAAACATAAGCATTTCTTACATGTTTAGCAAGCTCACAAGCATCACAAACTAAAGAATCTAAATGACATTTTCTAAATAAGTTAGGATATGAACTTTTAAGAAAAATAAAAGAAGGATGTCCTAATCGCTTATGCCACATAATAACTGTCTAACTAGTGCTATTACTTTCTAAGTGTTGTGCTTTTCTTAAATGATTGTCTGAAAAGGATACCATTGATTGATTTCTGATAGGCACACACATAAAAAAATTTTTAGTATAACCTTTATTTGTTTGTAATCTAAATTAGATGGCACAATTTGGATAGTTGTAATTCCTTAATGCAATTATGGATTTATTTAAGAGGATTTCAAGATTTGAGTTGAGCATGTATTAGGATGATATTATGTGAAGCTTTTGTTTTTGTGTTTTTCATCTTAGTTTTACTCGAGAGCAAAGTAAAATCTAAAGTTTGGGATAATTGATATTTAGATATTTTTCATAATTTTTTGTATGTTTATAGTGTCATTTTAGTGTGTTTTTGCAAATACTCAAAATTTTTTATCTTAAAACGGTATTATTTATTCGGGTTATAAATGGTATCATCCAAGAGGAAAATAATATCTTATTTGGACCCAAGAACGATATTGGACATAATTAATATTCGTGGAGTTAATTAGACATTATGTGATTTGTCTTAATTAATTTAAGTTAAGATATAATTTTTTTTTGCTAATTAAGTAGTTAATTATTGATGAATAGTGATCCATTAGTCTATGAATAGTACCATAAGACTGGAATTTGGTATTTTTCAACCCGAAAAAAAATTATGGTTCTTAGCTAATATTTTTAATATTTATTTTGGATCATGTATACATTATTTTGATGGGAAAAAAAGTTATGAATTTATTTGAAGAATTTAAGTTATTATTGAGTAGTGAAGGATGATATTTTTATTAATTAAAAAGAAAATTGAAGAATTGTTATTGTTGAGTAATGTTAATATTTATGGTGGAAAAAAATTTCTTACTAAAATTGTGAATAATTAATCACTTACCATTCATAATCTAATTTATATGATTTATATGTTAGTTAGAATGGTGCCTCCAACACCAAATGTGCCATCCACCGTCAAACCTTTTGGGACTGGGTGGCGGATGTTACAGTTTTTAGTCGGCTTTATTAAGAGTTTTATTTAATTTTTATGTTTATTTTTTTTATTTTTTTTAGTTGTTTTTAATGTTTTTTATAGATATTTTGGCAGTTATGAAGACTTCAAAGAAAAAGAGCTTGGGGTACAAAAATTTTCACAACTTGATTGTGGAAAATATAAATGACTGTGGAAAAAGTGCTGGAACTTTAGAGACCACAAGTTGATCGTAGAAAATAAAAAGAGCATTTGGAAGATGGACGGTTAGGGAAAAAGAACGTGGATTTTCTTTTGGGAGATTTTTACACTTCTCTTGATTATATATTATTAGGGAGATAGAGAATGAAAAGGAGAAAACGAGAGAGAAAAATGAAAAGTTTTCTTCTTCCTTCCTAGTGTGGAGCAAGAAGCCATAAGCAGAGATTGGACTCAGAGTTTAATTTCTATTTTTCTAATTTCTAGATAAAAAAATAAGTTCTTCTCTTTATTTCTTTTGTTCTTTTGATTTAGCTATGGAGCAGTTCTCTTTTGTTACGAGAAACATGAAACCTTGATTTTCATGGATGTTTAGTTTCTAGTATACAAATTTTAATTTGAGATATATGCAAAACCTTTGATGCTTGTGTGTTATTTGGTCGATTCTATTTCTTTGATTTGTTTATAGTGGAAGAATTAAGAATTTGGGGTGAACCAGTTCTCATGCGTGTTCTTATGATTTTTGCATAACTTATTAGTCTTGGATGTTTTTTGGTAGAAACCTAGGATTAATCTGTCGCTTAATTTGTTTCTTGGTAAGAGGAATTGTAAATTGGTTTAGTTTTATGCAATTCAATCTTTAAGTTCCCCAGTAGGAGTTAAAATTGAATTGAAAATTTTTATTTCCTGGTAGGATAAATAGGCTTAACAAGAATATGCCAATCTTAAAATTGATTTTCTATTTTATAAATTGCATCCTAATTAGTAAAGGTGGATTGTGGATCCTAACTCTTTAAATCACGTGTTTATTCTTAGTTGCAATCATTTGCTTGTTTAATTTAATTAGTTTACTTACTTGCAATATCTCATTTAATCATTTTCTCAAATAATAGTGATAATTTTTTTATTAATTGGCTTTCAAACTTTAGTGTCTGAGGAAATGATATTTGGGACTCTAAGTTCTATACCACTTGAACGACTAGTACACTTGCTAGTGTTGGCTAGGACACGTCAAGTTTTTAGCGCCGTTGCCAAGGACTATAGATTTGACAGAAAATTTTCTAATATTTGTCTATTAATTTGAGATTTCACAATTTCTTAGCTTATTTCTTCTAGATAGTTTTGTTGGTATATGACCAGAGCTAATGGTTTACCATTAGAAGAATTTGATCCGGAGCCTTAAAGAACTTTTTGCTTGAGAAGAAGATTAGCTAGACAAACTAATATGGTAGATCCTTTGAATGATTGTGTAATTCCAGCACGATTAAATGATATGGTTTATAAAAAAGAAGTCATTAATGATAGTAATGGAGCAAATGTTGAAGGAGGTAATGATGGAAATAATGGAGGAAACAATCGTGCTAACAATGGCCAAAATAGAGATCGAAGACCACAACAACAACACACCATGCAAGACTATGTGATGGCACAATGGAATGGAGTCACACATCCTATTGTTGAGCTAATTATTTTAGCAAATAATTTTGAGATCAAACCTCAAATTATTCAAATGATTCGAAATGGATATCAATTTGGAGGTTTAGACCATGATGATCCTCACCAACATATTGTGAATTTTCTTGAGTTGTGCACCACATTCAAATATAATGGAGTATCCAATGAGGCATTTTGGTTAAGATTTTTCCCTTTCCCTTAAGGGATAAAGAAAAGAGTTAGCTTACACTTTTGCCATCGGGTTCCATTAGATCATGAGAGGATATATTAAAGAAGTTTTTCAATAAGTATTTTTCACCTGGCAAAACTATGAAAATATTAAATGAAGTTTCTTCTTTCGTGCAAGGTGAGCCAATATATGAGGCATGGGAAAGGTTCAAGGACTTGTTGAGAAAATGTCTTCATCATCAAATACCTTTATGGATGCAAGTGCAGAATTTTTATAAGGGTATTAATGTTCATGTTAGGAACATGATTGATGATGCCTATGATCCTGTTGATGAGATGATCTCCAACATGTATTTGTATCATGATGAAAGAGCTCAACCAATGAAAACACCTGGGTTGTATAGCATTGATGCTATGACATCTTTAGTTGCTTAAGTGGAGGCTTTGAATAGAAAGATAGAGAGATTACAAATTCAATAGCCTATAGTTGCCACAAATGCTTATGATTTTTGTGGTGTAGGGCACCCTAACCATGAGTGTCAAATAGTTAATATGTTTGCTGTTAATTCAGTTCCTAATCAAGCCAACTATGTGAATAATTTTTACAGGAAAAATGATCCTTTCAGCAACACATACAATCCCAGTTGGAGGAATCATCCCAATTTTTCTTGGAGTAATGCTAATCAAGGAAGACCACCACCACTAGGTTTCCTATCTCAAGCTCATCCTCAAGATGAGCTTGGGGAGTAAATGTAGGCGGGTTAGTGCCAAACCACTATAAATTCTCGTGTTAATCTTTTTTTAATTTCTGAGAACTTGCCTAATTACATTTATTCAAATTGCATATCTATTTATGTTTTATGAAATGCAAAGTTGTTCGTGATTCTCTGATTTTGAAAGTGTAAAAGCTTCACCTTTGTGGATTAATAGAATTTTGGATTTTAGTATTGTGATTTCTCCATTCTAACTTATCCTAACACATTAAGAAAAAAATCTGAATCTGAATTATAATCGGTGTTCTAATCTTTTATAAGTTTTATAAAGAAGTTCTAATTGTAATATTTAACTCTTATTAAGACTTTCTATTTCTACTACTTCAAAATTCTGATTTGAGTATAAAGTTAAATTTTTAGAAAGTTTAATTCATCCCCTTTTAGGCTGTGACATATAAAACGGGACCCACAAACAAAGAAGCAAAGTTGTTGTTTGTTAGGCCTCGCCCTAAGCACTTATGTCTAATTCACTAGAGGCAATTAGAAAAAGCTCATTTAGATTGGATTTAATATCTGATTATTGGGAGAGTTTTTACTTAATTTTATTCAGAGAAAATTTAAGAAAAACACCATTTATTTGATTACAATATTATCTCAAAAGAAAATACACCAGTTCGTGAAGGGTTGATTTTAATCATTCTTTATTACATATTTTGGAAGTAATGATTATCAAGCGATGGGTTAAAGAAGAATAAGAGAGACAAACTGAAATTGAAATTTTTAGTTCTAAAAATTAATAAATAGAAATTTCTCGATTTTTATATAGTAGAATATAATTTATAATTTAACCCTTATTTAGAATAAATTAATTCCATATAATTTTGTGAAATTCATTTAAATCTAAATTTTTATATAAAAATTACGAAGAATTAAATGGTACGAATTTAATTTTATGAATATTTATGTAACTAACCAAAATTCTATGAAAAAATGATGAAATTTCTAAATAAATTTTACGAACTTAAATAATTCAAAGTTTTATGATAGAGCTGCCCATCCTCACAGTCTTCTAAAATTGTTATGCTCAATATATTTTAGAAAATAAAAATAAATAAACTTTTAATTGTAAATTTATATAAATATAAAAAATTCATTTATAAATAAATCTTAAATATATAATTCATTTGTAAATGATTTTACATATTAAATTTATTTTAAACTTATTTATAGTAAACGGAGCCCAATTCACTAAATGAACCTTTATATATGAATTCAAAATTCCAATAATTAAATTCCAAATTCTATTTGGAAGTAGAAAATTCTATTTCTCTTAGAAAACAATATAAGTGCATTAATTAATTGATATAAAATCGTTAAAAGGCAAATGCTATTTCAATTTTTTTTATGTTCATTTAGCATATAATTCAACTGATGTGGTAGGTTTACACATCGACAATGGACTAATCCATGCTTTATTGAAACAAAGTGAAAAATATTGAAATGGAAAAAGTAGTCTTCGTTCATTATCTCAAAGTTATAAAATATCATTATATGATTTACAGTCCAATGCATAAATTCATTATGTACTTTATGTAAAAAATTTTATGACACCCTCAATTTTTATTTTGATGAATTTAATATTTTGATTTATAAAATTGTATTAATTAAATACTTAAATTTATAAAAATTATTTAATTGAATACTCAAACTTTTAAAATTTGAACAATTAAACATTTATTAAATAGTTGAAAATATAAAAATTATTGTTTCAAAGACTATACTAACTACACGGTAAGTGAATATTTTACATATAGATGCTAAAACCGCAAAAAAAAAAAAAATGTTATTGCTAGTATGAAGAGGGATATAATGTTAGCAAAACTAATAAGTTCCTAGGCATAATAGTTCACTCGCAAAGTTTGGAATGCCACAAGATTTTTCTGTAAAATATAGAGATATTTTTATGCATTTGGTCTATTATTTATATATCATCTTTGTTTTCAACTATACTATAAATACAAATATTCACAAATAATTGAACTTTTTTTTTATAAACTACCGCTATCCTGATCCTATTATCAGGGCCACCTAATTGAGTTCACGGTTTAATCAGAGTTAAGGCCCTTTATTGCTCTTGCAAGTGTGTTTAACAAAACTCGAACTTTAAAATTTTTTTCACATATTCAGTCTGCATTATCAATTGAGTCACAACCAATAGTTAGTAATTGAAACTATTTAACATTTATGTTTACAACATCATGTCTCATGTACTTCTTGGTTAGTCAAATAACAAATAATTTATCTCAAAATGTATAATAATCAAAATGATGCATACACTAGTAAATCATTCTTGAGATGGATTCATTTAAGATGACATTTTATATGTTGATTAAAGATTGATATATTGAAATTTTGATGACCATGACATGTAAAGATGTGGCCTTGATCTAGTGATCCGTGCAAGTAAATATTTCTAATTAATCGACTAATTTAGAGTTATTGAGTATGGTCTTGCATCAAGTCATTGCCCATATTGAAAATGATTTTGGTACTATTAGGTGGTAATGATTGATTAGATGGTTGTAACATTTAAACATGATTTCCACATGTTTTTTTCAGGTAGTATGTACTATGTACAAATTTACTGTTTAAGTTGATTCATGCAAAGGGTAAAGTCATCGGTATCTTCCCTCTGAGTTGGGATTTTCGTTAATGGTCACATGTCACTTGGACGACCAAAACCAAACTTGAAATGATTGATGTCTGCCTCCCTCAGACCTAGACTTATAACTTAGCCACTCTAATATATTTTCTTAGAATGAAAATCAATTCTAATTTTTAAATTTCCATTTCTTTAAAAGAAACTAAATACGGTTAAATATCCATATAGATGTATATATTAATTGAACACTCCTTGCACCTAAATTTATGTTCCACATTTATCAATGCAAAGAAGTTCTACTTTTTATGTTAAAAAATTACACGTTTATGCTCCGTTTGGCGTAAATAAATTTAAAAATATGAAATTTATTTATAAATAAATTTTTTTAATGAATTATTCATGTTTGGTATGATTAATTTAAAACATATAATTCAATTGAATTTCATATAATCATATATGGAATAAATTTATAATTAAAAATTCATTTGCTTTTGTTTTCTAAAATATCCTTGAAATAGTAATTTCACAAAAATAAATAATAAATACCAATTATATTTAGGTTATGCTATATAATTTTTTTATTACAATAAATATATAAAATAAAAATAATATTAATAAAATTATTGCATTTAATTTAGTGATAAGTGAGTATTTAACTTGAATCTCTCACAGATGGTACAAAAATGCTAAAAATATCAAAATAAATTATGCAAAATATTAAAATTAAAAACACAATAATAAAAAATTCCAAAAAAAAAAAACTTTTAAAAGGTTTTAGTCGAATTTGATAAAATAAATAATTTAAATAATTAAAAAAGTGAAAAGTTGACTTTGTAGATAGAGAACGGTAGTTTTGTCATAAAAAGTTGGATTGCTTAGATTAGTGGACTTCATTTGGAAATTTCATCAATTTTTATAAGATTTGGTATAGTCATCTCTAATTCCATGGAATTGAATTACTAGAATTAAAATTTACATATTTTTTTCATTCCTAACAGGAAAATATTAATTTCTAAATGAGTTCCACAAAATTTTGTGGAAATCATTTGTTCCAAACAAAGGGTTTAGCTTTTTTCTTTTTCTTTTCTGCCTCCATTAAAAGGTGATAGAGTTTATACTATTAACCATGCTTTTGTAATATTATAGTTTTTTGAATAATTATTTATTATTGAAACAGAGTTTTACATTTAATAAATCAGTTATGTTGTAACACCCGCCGCCCAATCCCAGAGAACTAAATGGCGGATGTCACATTTGGTGTCGGAGCACCGCCTTATCTCACTTACTAACTCTAGATCACATATTAGAAATGGTTAGATTTTCATAAGGAGACAAGTAATTAAAAATATAAAAAAAAAGTTAAAGAAAATTCCTACAAAAATTTCGCATGAGTTTTCCTTAAAAATTTATTTGCCACACAAGGAAAATATACACACTTCCAATATAACTTCTCCAAACCCCAAAACTCCAATTCAACTCAAATCATTAGCAAGCACTTCTAAATATTTGTCCATTACATTTAGATACCGTCATCAATGTTATAACCATTCATTTCAGGAGTAATTATTGATATTTATACACCAAAATATAATAAAAAGTCATTACTTAATTAATCACAACTCTTAATTAATAATAAACTTAAAATGTACAACCTTCACCATTTATAATATTTATATACATGTCAAAATCACCATACAAGAAATATTCTA
>CANUEX010143766.1:0-24442 GCA_948099535.1 Jatropha multifida | reverse complement strand
TGACAAGTAAAGTTGTTTATTTTTGATAACTTGATTGCAAAGTATTCTTAACATCTAATCTATTTGAGTCACAAACAGATTTTCCGCGCAGTGTGACGAAACCTGCAACTTTGTATGGGTTTCTCCGGCGGTTTCCATAATCTTTCGTTATGTTTTTTTGCGCTTCAGCGGCATCCGTTTCCTGCCACGATCACACTTTGTAAATTTCCCATCACGCGCGTGAATGTGCTTTCTACACTCCAGAAGAGAGCACACAGGAAGGAAAATGAAATGGGTTACAACATCACGGCCGATGAGATACGCGAACAATTTTCACAGGCCATGTCGGCAATGTACCAGCAGGAAGTTCCGCAATACGGCACGCTGCTGGAGCTGGTTGCTGATGTGAACCTCGCCGTTCTGGAACACAATCCCCGGTTACATGAACAACTGGCCAATGCGGATGAGCTGGCACGGCTTAATGTTGAGCGCCATGGCGCGATCCGGGTGGGCACTGCGGAAGAGTTATCCTGGCTGCGGCGGATGTTTGCCGTTATGGGGATGTACCCGGTGAGCTATTACGACCTGTCGCAGGCGGGCGTACCGGTACACTCTACCGCGTTTCGTCCGGTGGATGACGCCGCGCTGGCGCGCAATCCGTTTCGCATTTTTACTTCGCTGCTGCGGCTGGAGTTGATAGAGAACGAGTCGTTGCGCAACAAAGCGGCGGCGATCCTGGCGAAGCGCGATATCTTTACGCCGGCTTGTCGCCAGTTGATTGAACTGCATGAGCTGAACGGCGGTTTTACCGCGCCGCAGGCCGACGCTTTTGTGCAGGAGGCGCTGGAGACATTCCGCTGGCATCGTCATGCCACGGTTGATGAGCAAACGTACCAGGCTCTGCACAACGAGCACCGGCTGATTGCCGATGTGGTCTGTTTCCCAGGCTGCCATATCAATCACTTAACGCCGCGAACGCTGGATATCGATCGTGTGCAGGCGCTGATGCCGAAATACGGAATCGAGCCGAAGATCCTTATCGAAGGGCCGCCGCGCCGCGATGTGCCGATTTTACTGCGTCAGACCAGTTTCAAAGCGCTGGATGAACCGGTGCTGTTCAACGGTGAACATCAGGGAACGCATACCGCGCGCTTCGGTGAAATCGAGCAGCGCGGCGTGGCGCTGACGCCAAAAGGGCGGGCGCTGTACGATCAGTTATTGGCAGAGGCGGGCACTGGCAAAGACAATCTCACGCACCAGTTGCATTTACAGGACGTGTTCAAAGCCTTCCCGGACAGCGAAATGCTGTTGCGTAAGCAGGAGCTGGCGTGGTTCCGCTACCGGCTGACGCCGACCGGCGAAGCGCATCGCCAGGCGATCCGCCCCGGCGACGATCCGCAACCGCTGATCGAACGCGGCTGGGTAGTGGCGCAGCCCATCACCTACGAAGATTTTCTGCCGGTCAGCGCGGCGGGGATCTTCCAGTCCAACCTTGGCAATGAAACCCAGGCGCGCAGCCACGGCAACGCCAGCAAAGCGCAGTTTGAAGCGGCGCTCGGTTGCCCGGTACTCGACGAATTTACTCTTTATCAGGAGGCATCCGAGCGCAGCAAACGACGTTGCGGTCTGCTGTAAAACAGGTAATCTGCCAGAAATCAGTTATTTCCGGATGATGTTGTTATGGAGAATCCTTCCGCGCCGCTGGCGCACACCCGCCACGGCAGCGTGCTGGGCTGTCGCGAAGCGGCCTTTGATGTCTGGCGCGGTATTCCGTTTGCCGCGCCGCCCGTTGGCCCGCTGCGCTGGCGCGCGCCGCAGCCGGTGGAACCCTGGCAAGGGGTGCGCGTCGCCGACCGTTTTTCTGCCGCCAGTTGGCAAAACAGCGAGTCTTGTCAGCAGATTGGCGGTGGCGATCCGGGACAGTTCTCTGAAGATTGCCTCTACCTTAACGTCTGGTCGCCCGCCGAACGCGAAAAACCGCTGCCGGTGATGGTCTGGCTGCACGGCGGCGGGTTTACCATTGGCTCCGGCGGGCTACCGCCCTACGACGGCAAAGCGCTGGCCGCGCGCGGCGTGGTGCTGGTGACGCTCAATTACCGGCTCGGCCATCTCGGCTTTTTCGCCCATCCGGCGCTGGAAGCCGAAGAGGGCGAACGCGTATATAACTTCGGCTTGCTCGATCAAATCGCCGCCTTGCACTGGGTGCAGGAGAACATTGCCGCGTTTGGTGGCGATGCGGAAAACGTTACGCTGTTTGGCGAATCTGCCGGGGCGCGCAGCGTGATGGCGCTGATGGCTTCTCCACTGGCAAAAGGGCTGTTTCATAAAGGCATTATTCAGAGCAGCTATACCTTGCCGGATACGCCGCGGGAAGCGGCACTGGCAAAAGGCGAAGCGATTGCTGCGCATTTTGGCCTGACAAACGCCAGCGCAGAGCAATTGCGGGCGATCCCGGCCGATGCATTCTGGCCGCTGGCTGCACCGCTGAAAATTGCCCCTGCGCCGATTGTCGGCGACGAGGTACTTCCGGAACCGATGCTCGATGTGTTTTTTGCCGCAAGGCAGCACCCGATGCCGGTGATTATTGGCTCGAACAGCGATGAAGCCAGCGTGATGGCGGAGTTTGGCGTCGATCTCGCCGGGCAGATCGAGAAAATGCGTCGCGAGCAGCGCCTTGGGTTAGGGCTGATTAAATTGCTTTATCCGGGGGTGAAGGGCGATACCGAGCTGGGCCGCCAGGTGTGTCGCGATATGGCATTTACCACGCTCGGGCTGGTGGTGATGCAGGCGCAGCAGCGGGTGCGGCAACCCTGCTGGCGCTACTGGTTTGATTATGTTGCGGAAGCAGCGCATGACACTTACATCAACGGCGCGTGGCACGGTAACGAAGTGCCCTACGTATTCGACAATCTTATGCTTTCGGAGCCGTCGCGCAGCTACGTTAACCCGCGCGATCTGGCGTTTGCCGCGCATCTTGCCGATTACTGGGTGCAGTTTGCCCGCCATGCCAGCCGTCATTGTGAATCGCTTGCCGGCCCGGTGAACTGGCTGGCCTGCGTGCGCGGGCGCGACAGACTGCTGCGCATCGGACTGAATAAACATGCAGGATTTCGCCTGGTTAATCGCTTTATGCGCACGCGTCTGAGCTTCTTTCGCCGGATGATGCGCCACCACGTTAAGCTGGATTAGCCGCCAGCAAGCCCTCACGAAACGCCGCCAGCCCATCGGCTTTATTGGCCGACTGGCGCAGGACCAGCCGGTAGCTGGCGCCGGTCTTGATACTCAGCGCAAACGGCCGCTGAAGCCGCCCGGCGCGGATATCTTCAGCCACGACTGTCTCGTCGGCAATGGCCATCCCCAGCCCCTGGATAGCGGCGGTAATCGCCAGATCCATGGTGTCGAAGTGTTGATTTTTCCTCATGGCCGGCTGGAAATCCTGCTGCCTGGCCAGCCACAGCGACCAGTCGGTTTTATCCCGCGTCGGATGCAGTAGCGTTGCTTTCTCCAGCGGCGTTTTTGCGGCCAGCGCGCTGTTTAGTACCGGCGTCAGCGCCTCTTCAAACAGCAAATCCCCGGCGCTTAAATGCGTGCCGAACACAATTGCTGCGTCATAAGGTTCTGTTTTGAAATTGATGGTGTGATCGGTGGTGGTGGTGAGCGAAATCTGCAACTCCGGGTAGCGCTGCTCAATGTGCAACAGCTTCGGCACCAGCCAGCGAATGGCGCAGGTTGGCGCTTTCAGTCGCACCACCGTCTGCTGCGCGCGCGCCTGGTCGGCAACAATCAACAAGTGTTCAAACGCGCTGCGCAGTTCCGGCAGCAGGGCGCTGCCCTGCGGGGATAAGCGCAGCCCGCGCGCGTGGCGCTCAAACAACGGAAAACCAAACCAGCTTTCCAGCGCGGCGATCTTGCGGCTGACCGCACCCTGCGTCAGGCATAACTCGCGCGCAGCGTGCGTCAAATTGAGATGACGGGCGGTGACCAGAAAGGCGTCAATGGCATTCAGCGGCAGGGTTCGGTGTGACATGGCAACTCCAGCTATGCGTTTTTATCATGGCTATTATGACAACAATTCGATTGTCGCGACAGCGTGCTTTTGGTTTGAATGCTTATGCACTTTTTAGCGAAAGGATGAACAATGACTTTGCGCACGCCGGTGAGAACCCGTTCCAAATTACCTGATGTCGGCACCACCATTTTTACCGTGATTGGCCAGCTTTCCGCCGAGCACAACGCGATTAACCTCTCTCAGGGCGCGCCCAATTTCCCCTGCGATCCGCAACTGGTTGCCGGTGTTACCCGCGCCATGCAGGAGAATCACAACCAGTACGCACCGATGACCGGGCTGCGTTCGCTGAAAGAGCGTATTGCGCAGAAAATTGCCGATCTCTACCGCACGCATTACGACGTCGATAGCGAAGTGCTGATCACCGCCAGCGCCAGCCAGGGTTTGTACTCTGCGATTAGCGGGCTGGTGCATCCTGGCGATGAAGTGATCTACTTTGAACCGTCGTTTGACAGCTATGCGCCGATTGTTCGTTTGCAGGGTGCCACACCGATTGCCATTAAGCTGACGGTGCCGGATTTCGCCGTTAACTGGGATGAAGTGCGGGCAGCGATTACGCCGCGTACGCGGATGATCATCGTTAACACGCCGCACAACCCCAGCGGGCAGGTCTTCTCCCGCGCTGACCTCGATCAACTGGCCGCCTTAACCCGCAATACGGATATTGTGATCCTCTCGGATGAGGTGTACGAGCACGTCGTATTTGACGGTGAACCGCATCACGGCATGGCAACGCACCCACAGCTGGCGGAGCGCAGCGTGATCGTCTCTTCTTTCGGGAAGACCTATCATGTTACCGGCTGGCGCGTCGGCTACTGCGTTGCTCCCGCTGAATTGATGGATGAAATCTGCAAGGTACATCAATTTTTGATGTTCTCTGCCGATACCCCGATGCAGTACGCGTTTGCCGAGCAGATGCGCGATCCGCAAGGCTGGCTGATGCTGTCGTCGTTTTATCAGCGCAAGCGCGATCTGCTGCAAACGCTGCTGGTTGATTCGCCGTTCCGCCTGTTACCCAGCGCGGGTTCTTTCTTCCTGTTAGCGGATTACAGTGCGTTCAGCGATGAGAGCGACAGCGAGATGGTCAAACGCCTGATTACTGAGTACGGTGTTGCGACCATACCGCTGTCGGCGTTTTATACAGACGGGACAGATAACAAACTCATTCGCCTCTCTTTTGCCAAAGATGAGGCCACATTAAGAGCAGGCGCGCAGGCCCTGTGTCGTGTTAAGCCACGCTAAGGAGCGTTAATAATGAAACTAAAAGCACTCTGTCTGGGTATGGGTTTGCTCTGCTCACTCTCTTCATTCGCGGCAACGGAACTGCGCTATGGCGTTGAGGCGGAATATCCGCCGTTCGAAAGCCGCAATGCCGCAGGCGAGCTGGAAGGGTTTGATATCGAGTTGGGCAACGCCATCTGTAAAGCCGCACAACTGAAATGCAGCTGGGTGGAAACCTCGTTTGATGCGCTGATCCCAGGGCTGACGGCGAAAAAATTTGATGCCATTAACTCGGCGATGAACATCACCGAACAACGGCGTAAAAGCATCGATTTCACACAGCCAATCTACCGTATTCCTTCACAACTGGTCGGTAAAAGCGGCGACGGGATGGAAGCCACTGCGGAAGGGCTGAAAGGGAAAACCATCGGCGTGTTGCAGGGTTCTATCCAGGAAACCTACGCCAAAGAGCACTGGGAAAAGCACGGTGTCACGGTGGTGTCGTATAAAGATCAGAACATGGCGTGGGGAGATTTGCTGAACGGCCGTATCGACGCCTCACTGGTGATGTCGGCGGCGGGGCAGGCAGGTTTCCTCAGCAAGCCGCAAGGGAAAGGGTTTGGCTTTATTGGCAAACCGGTATCGGACGATACGATCCTCGGCAGCGGCATCGGTTTTGGGCTGCGCAAAGGTGACGATGCGACAAAAAAACAGCTTGATGCCGCCATTGATAAAGTCCGCGCTGACGGCACCATCAAAAGTCTGGCGGAAAAGTACTTCCCCGGTATTGATGTTAGCGTAAGCGCACAATAACGATTCACTACTCTGGCCCCTGCCGCCTGATGTCCGGCAGGGGCTTTTTTCTTTCTGTGTAATTCCAGCGTCATACCTCACTTCATATTATTTTCAGCCTGATCTCATCGACAGGAAATATTTTCGGTTTTGAGTAAATTCTCAACTGCCAACAATTGGATTCTCAATGAATTTTGTCTAGAGTGTGCGTTCAATAAAGAAATGCTTTTGTCGCTATTTCGCACAATTGCGAAATGCCATTCTACGACCAGAAGGACGTGTTACCAGGCATGAACCGCAGACGATTTATTCAGGCATCCATGGCCCTTGCAGCCACCTACGGCACCACCGGTGTTGCATCTCTTTTCTCCCGCGCGGCGTTTGCGGCGGAGACGGATATTGCCGATGGGCAGAGCCGCCGTTTTGACTTCTCTGTGCTGCAATCAATGGCGCACGATCTGTCGGAACAGCCGTGGGGCGGTGCGCCGAAAGCATTGCCGAATACGCTGGCAAACCTGACGCCGCAGGCTTACAACAGCATCCAGTATGATGCGCAGCATTCGCTGTGGAATAACGTCGAAGGGCGTCAACTGGATGTGCAGTTCTTCCACGTCGGCATGGGTTTCCGCCGCCGCGTGCGCATGTTCTCGCTGGATCAGGAAACGCATCAGGCGCGTGAAATTCACTTCCGCCCGGAGCTGTTCAACTATCACGATGCGGGCGTGGATACCAAACAACTGGAAGGCCAGAGCGACCTCGGATTTGCCGGTTTCCGTGCCTTTAAAGCGCCGGAACTGGCGCGCCGCGATATCGTCTCGTTCCTCGGTGCGAGCTATTTCCGCGCGGTGGACAGCACCTTCCAGTACGGCCTTTCCGCGCGCGGCGTGGCCATTGACACCTTTACCGATCAGCCGGAAGAGTTCCCGGACTTTACCGCCTTCTGGTTCGAAACCGCGAAACCATCTGATACCACGTTTACCGTCTATGCGCTGCTGGACAGCGCGAGCATCACCGGGGCTTACAAATTTGTGATCCACTGCGAAGAGAGCCAGGTGATCATGGATGTGGATAACCGTCTGTATGCGCGCAAAGACATCAAACAGCTCGGCATCGCGCCGATGACCAGTATGTTCAGCTGCGGCAACAATGAGCGTCGCGTATGCGACACTATTCATCCGCAAATTCATGACTCTGACCGTCTGGCAATGTGGCGCGGCAACGGTGAGTGGATCTGCCGCCCGCTGAATAACCCACAAAAACTGCAATTCAACGCTTTCCAGGATGAAAACCCGAAAGGCTTTGGCCTGTTGCAGTTGGATCGCGATTTCTCCCACTATCAGGATGTGATGGGCTGGTATAACAAACGCCCAAGTTTGTGGGTCGAGCCGCGCAATCGCTGGGGCAAAGGGGCGGTGAGCCTGATGGAGATCCCGACTACCGGCGAAACGCTGGATAACATTGTGTGCTTCTGGCAACCGGAAAAACCGGTGAAAGCGGGTGATGAGTTTGCTTTCCAGTATCGTCTGTACTGGAGTGCAATGCCGCCGGTCCGTTCACCGCTGGCACGTGTCTACGCGACCCGTACCGGGATGGGCGGCTTCCCGGAAGGCTGGGCACCGGGCGAACATTATCCGGAGAAATGGGCGCGTCGCTTTGCTATTGATTTCGTCGGCGGCGATCTGAAAGCGGCCGCGCCGAAAGGCATTGAGCCGGTGATCACGCTCTCCAGCGGCGAAGCGAAACAGGTAGAAATCCTGTATGTGGAACCGTTCGACGGTTACCGCATTCTCTTCGACTGGTATCCGACCAATGATTCCGCCGATCCGGTGGAGATGCGCATGTTCCTGCGCTGTCAGGGCGATGCCATCAGTGAAACCTGGCTGTATCAATATTTCCCGCCCGCGGCGGACAAGCGTAACTACGTTGACGACCGCGTGATGCGTTAATCTTCCTTCGCCCCCGTTTGGGGGCGAAAGTTTTCCGGAGGCGTAATGGCAACGGAACACCACTCAGATACCACCATTCCCGTTAACGACCGTATTACGCTGCAGGCCGCTGATGAGCGATTTGTGCATCAATTACACCAGTTGATCGTGAAAAATCGCGACGATTTGCAGCAGTTCCTCGACTGGCCGCAGTATGTGCGCACGGTGGAAGATACCCGTAAAACACTACAGAGCAATATGCTGCTGCATCAGCGTGGCTACGCGAAGATGTTTATGATCGTCGTTGATGAGGTTGTCACTGGCGTGCTGGCATTTAACGCTATCGAACCGCTCAACAAGACGGCCTATATCGGTTACTGGCTGGATAAAGCGGTTCAGGGGCAGGGGATTTTGTCGCAGGCGCTGCAGGCACTGATGGCGTTTTATGCTCGCCGGGGCGATGTGCGGCGCTTTGTTATCAAATGCCGGGTGGCGAATCACGCCAGTAATCAGGTGGCGAAACGGAATGGTTTTACGCTGGAAGGCTGTCTGAAACAGGCAGAGTTTCTCAACGGCCACTATGACGACCAGAACATCTGGGCAAAAATTGTAGCGCGTAAATAGCGGCGCGTGTTGCGCCGCTCTCTTGCTACTTCACCTCGCTAGCTGGTCGCCTGCGAAACCGCTTTACGCAGTCCGTTGACGGCGGCGGAATTCATCGGTGTCACCAGCGCGTAGTTATAGTGTTCATCGCTCCAGTATTGCGCCATGACATCGTCTGCCTGACGTTCACCGTGCGGTAATTTCACCGGGCTGAGCGGACGAATGTACCAGCCAACCCGCGTGCCGCTCGGCCCCTGATACATAATCAGCGCGGCTGGCCCTTGCGCGGTGGCAATCAATCGTCCGCCAACCAGCGTAAAGCCGTACTGCTCCAGGTTCGGCGGCTGATGACCGTTAATGAAATAGCGCGACACCCAGCGGGTTAGCTCCGTTTGCTGCGTGGCAACCACATCCATTGGTGTGACGGAGGTATTGTCAAACAGCTTATAAGCTTGTACCGCATCTTCCATCGGCTGATGCGTCATCAACATTTGCGACTCTTTCATCTGCCAGCCGGTGAAACCGCCGACGCTCAGCGCCAGCACCAGCGCGAATGCCGTCGCCAGTTTCCACTGGCGTTGCTGCCGCACCTGGCGACGAAAATAGTGCGGTTCGGGGCTTTCCAGTTGTACGTGTTGCTGTTGCATCGCCTGGCGCAACTGCTGCGCGTCGCGCCGCCATCCCGCCACTTGTGCAGCGGCCACCGGGTTTTGCGCCAGATAGTGTTCAATCCGCTTTGAGGTCGCGTCATCTGTTTCGCCATCCATCCAGGCATGCAGATCGTGTTCATCAGGTGGCAGCGTCATTTCAGTCTCCTCAGCGGTAACGGTGTTACCTTGCCTTCTAATTTCTCATGCAACATTTTGCGCGCCCGCGAAAGGCGGGACATTACGGTGCCGGTCGGAATATCCAGCGTGGCGGCCACCTCTTTATAGCTCAGCCCCTCAACGCTCACCAGCAGCAAAATGACGCGATACTCGGTGGGCAACGTGGCGAACAGCGCCAGCGTATCGTCGGCAATCGCCAGCGACTCCGACGAGTCGCTAAGTGCTTCCTCGCCGGTAAAAAAGCTGAGCAGCTTCATATAGCGTTTGCGTCGCCGCTCGCCGTCAATAAATTGCCGGTAGAGAATAGCAAACAGCCATGCGCGCAGGCTTTCCGCCCCGGTGTTATCCAGCCTGCACGTCAATGCTTTCGTCAGGCAGCTTTGCACCAGATCCTCCGCGCTGTGCGGGTTGCGGGTCAGCCACAGGGCAAAACGTTGCAAATGTGGCATCACCTGACGAATTTCTTCATCGGTCAGTTGCATAAATAGCCTTTATCGCTTGCGGGTTCCGGACATACTTTCAAATACCCCGTCACGCAGTATTAACGCGTGTAATAAGGCGGCGGCCAGATGCAGCATCACCGTAACAAATAGCGCCAACGCGACCAAAGAATGTAGCGGGCGCAGGATCGCATACCAGTCATTATTTACGGGCAGAATGGGCGGTAAAACGAAGCCTGAACCTAATGATACAGGGTAGCCTGCCGCTGACAGCATTGCCCAGCCGATCAGCGGTTGCGCCAGCATCATCGCATAGAGCGCCCAGTGAGAGAGGTGCGCCATCGCGCGCTGCCAGGCGGGCAGTGAAGCCGGTAACGCTGGCGTGGCAGTATAAAACCGCAGCCACAAACGCACGACCACCAGGACAAGAATCATCATACCCAGCGGTTTATGAATCGACACCAGCAAACTGTGCAGTGACGAAATGGTCGAGACCATCAGCACGCCAATAAACAGCATGGCGATGATCGCCGCCGCCATCAGCCAGTGCAGGACGCGCAGCGCCGGGTGGAAATAAGCAACCTGTTTCATCAGTGAGCTCCTGTCTGTGCGGCTTGTTCACGGGTACGCGCGTTGTACGATTTGGCGTAGGCCGCCGAACGTGCATTCAGTAACGGATCGTCAGAGGCGGCGATGCCATCGGGCAGGATCAGCGGATCATAATTGATGTCATTGCACGGGCCTTGTTGCTGGGCAATGGCCTGGCTTAGCTCCAGTGTCCCGGCATTGATGGTCTGGCGATCGGCGGGCCAGACTTGCGATGCGCGGCTGCCATCATCGCCTTTCCCGGCTACGGTGATCAGCAGATCCCACTGTAATGGCCCTTGCGCCAGCCGCTGCTGGATATCCTTTTGCAGGAAATCGTTATCGTTTTTCTGCGCGGCGCCGATCGGCTGATAAGCGGTGTGCGGCACCACGCTCCAGCGCACCAGATGCGACGCGCCGGATTTGTCGATAAAGCGGAAGGCATTCAGGCTGTTAAAGCGATCGCTTGCCCAGCTTGAGGAGGGGACGTTCTGTTTTGCCCACGCCAGAAACGGCATAATCTCGGGGTTTTTCTGTACAAATGCTTTGAATTTTTCCGGGTTTGGTTTACCGGTTGCCGGATCCGGCAGCGAAGCGACTTGTAGCTCATAAAACTGTTCTACCGTCGATACCGGGAAAAAAGGCATGGCATTCATTCCGGTGCGCCACTGTTCACCGTTTGTCAGTTGAAAAGCCAGCGCCAGGCTACGAACCGGCACGGCGTAATCCGGCGCGGAGGGATTTCCGCCAGCAATAGCAAAACGCCCGGTTACCGGTGTTTCTCCCGGCGCAAATACCGACGCCCGTGAAAGTGCGCTGGCGTTGCCATTAGAGATAAAACGCCCGATCACACAAATGCCTTTGGCATGATTGCGGCGAAACCCCGGATGTTCGCCACCGGCTTGTTGCAATACGCCGACCAGCTTGTCGGAGGTTAGCCGCTGAGGCGACAGCCAGCCGCCACCCCACAAAAAGAGTACGATCAACAGCAACGGAACCAGTGCAATGACGGCAAGGCGCGTGATTAACTGGCGTGGAGTAAAGGGAGTTTGGGTCATTTTTCGCTCATCCTGCTAACAATGAGCAGATAAGACGAACAGGCGGGAGGTTTATTCCCGCCTGGTGAAAAAAAAGTTCAGTCAGCGAAAAATTGCCGGAAAGGGGTTAAGTGTCCGGGTTCATGGACTGAAAAATCTGCGCAAAAGTTCCCTCTTTTTCTGCCCGACGCCGGGGTTTATCGCGCTCAAGCAGGATCTCGCTGTCCGGATGCGCCTGCTGCTCAAGAAGCCGCATCACTTTATTGATATCGTCTGCCAGCGGCATGGTGTGCGGTACGAAGGCCAGAGGGTTGCCATCAATGTTGCCTGCTGCGGCTGCCTGATTAGGGGGAGTTGCGCCGCCGTTGTACGGATCTTGCAGCGGTGCCAGGCAGATTCAGCGCCTGGCACAGAGAGGATTATTTGATCACGATATCCGGGAAGCTGGCTTTAACACAGCGGGTGTAGTCGCCTTTGACCAACGCGCTGAAGTCATTTTCCTGCCAGTTAACCAGTTTACAGGCGTAGGATTTACCGCCTGGGTTGCTGGCGACATAGCTGTCATCTTTCACCCAGAACAGGTTCAGCGCCGCAGAGCCAGTTTCAGTGAACTGTTTCATGCCTTTACAGCCCAGCACTTCATTTGCCGGTACCGGTACACCCAGCTGTTTGGCGAATTCCTGGTAGTAGCTGATGCGGTTTAACGACTGTGCAATC
Organism: Jatropha multifida; assembly: GCA_948099535.1. Lineage (NCBI taxonomy): Eukaryota > Viridiplantae > Streptophyta > Magnoliopsida > Malpighiales > Euphorbiaceae > Jatropha > Jatropha multifida. The sequence continues at coordinate 12,250 of CANUEX010143766.1, read as the reverse complement.
TCGGTGCTGCCGCCGCATTCAACGCCGCCGTTGATGATCTGCGTTGTCACGCCGAAACCCGGTACCAGACCGTTGGCTTTATCGGCATCGTTCGGCTGCCAGCTACCATCGATAACCGCCTGCATGCTCGGTTTTGGCGGCTGTGGCTGAACGTAGAAGAAAATGGCGCTCGCCAGGTTCAGCCAGGTATCGGCCACCAACTGCGGCTGTTTCAGCAGAACATTGACGTCGCCGAACATTGCCTGGGAGAACTGACCATAGTTGAAGTTGTAGCTCAACTGTTTGGCGCCACGGCCAAAGTAGCTCAGCTTGTTGCCGTTGGCGTCCTTCGCACAAGGCCAGGCTTTGCCCTGCCAGGTTGTCGGATCGCAGGTTGCGCCGGTGTACTGATCGTAAGCGCTTTCGGACATACCCATTTCACGCACCCAGTGCAGACCCTGCTGCCACTGCGCCACATCGCTTTGCGCCGCGTGCTCACCGGTTTCCTGTACGAAGTGAGCGAACATGGTCGCCAGCGTTTTTTTACAGATGGCATCCGCATCTTTGCCATCGGTATGATCGGCGCAAAGAATCGGGAATTTACCCACCGCTTTCAGGAAGTTGTCGTAGGTATAAGCCGGATCACGATGCGGGAAGAACAGATCCCATTTTTCAGCGGTGATCAACTGCTCCACGCGTTTTACGTTCGCCGGGTTTGTGGCGGCACCCGGCTGAATTTTTTCAACCAGCGCGTTGTCCAGCGTCTGCAGCGCATCTTTTACCGCTACCAATTGCGGGAAATCAGTCAGTTGTGCTTCCTTCGCGTCCAGATCGGCCTGCGTGACTTCTAAGCCCGCTTCCGGCGTACCGTTCAGCAGAGACCAGGCGCTTTCCCACGCCCAGCCCGTACCCGGCATGTAAACTTCCGAGCTGCTGCTGCACCAGTTGGCGACATTACAGACATAATCTTTACCTGCGTTATTGACGATATCGCCCTGGTGATAAGCGTGGCCAGCCTGGAAAGGCGGGTATTCAGACGGCGTCGGATCCGGCTGCGGTTCTGGATCCGGCTCAGGTTCAGGCTGTGGTTCTGGCTCTGGATCGGTGCCAGTGGATTCGCCAATTTTTTTCCAGACGTTTTCCCAGGTATTCTGCACGGACGGGTTCGGTTTTTCGCCCGGGTTGGCATACCATTGTGCTTCATAATCTATTTTATTATCGGTAACTTTTTCACCGCCCAGATAGGCTTTACTGATGTCATATTGCGGATAAGCAAATGCATTACAGGAAATAATAATTCCAGTAGCAATAAGCGATAACGCAAACTTTCCCTTAAAAAGATTCATTCGAATCACTCCATGATTTTGAAATGCCAACGGTTTTTAAAAAATAAAAATAAATAAAGGCAATGCGAAATGTCATCGTTTTTCCGCGACGGATTTCAGCAAAATAAACGGCGGGTTCATTAGATGCAGATCAATGTTTATTTCTCGGGGGAACTTTCATCATGCTTCATGGATAATTCTTTTCCCGCCGGGAAATTATCTTTCCAGCGGGAATAATCGCGGGGGAATATTTATATTGCACCAGCCAGCGGCGTGCGGGTAATACGTTGATCGTTGTTGATAACTTTGGGGCCACGCAGCAGAATATTTTCGCCCTCCAGCGCTTCGACAACTGCATCGTCGCTCAGCGTCACCTGATGCTCGATCAGCACATTTCCGTGAATGCGCGCATTGCCCTGAACGACAATTTTTTCGTCGAGTTGCAGCGGGCCGCCGCTCAGCCGCGCATTGCCGCCCACCAGTACATGGTGTTTGAGCACGCAATTACCTTCCACCACGGCGTTTTCTGCCACCTGCGAACTGTAACGCAACGTCGGGATCTCATCGTCTCCGTCACCCGCGATCACTCTGGCATGACCGTAAACTTTGGCGCAGTCGCACACCCAGACGTCGTTCAGTTCATTCCCTTCAAGCAGGGCAAAATCGAAAATTTCCACCCGATGTTCAATAAAAGCGTAATTCACGATAGCGTCGCCATAGATCTGCGCCTGATGCACCACGCGCGAGTGGGTAACGGTGGCCCGGTCGTAAATTTGCAGGATCTGCTCGCGTTCCGGCGTTAACCCTTTGGCGGCAAAAATATTGCAACCGTGCAGAATACGCGCATCACCGCGTAAACGGCACTCACCGCGCACTGTCGAAAACTGAACGGTGACGTTGTCACTTAATTCGGCGCCGTGGCTGATTTCACTGCTATCCACCCAGGCGTTATCTTTGATCACCACGTTATGGCAGATAACGCAGGGCTGCGTGATCCGCGCGTTGTCACTGATGCGGCTACCGAGAAAAACCATGCTGTTTTCATCATAAATCCAGCAATTTCCTTGCTGATCGACGACATTGTCCTCATCAACCCAGCCGCCATGACTGCCCGTTTTGACGTCATTAAAATCACGCAGCGCGATAATCTGGCGCAGCGCGACCGTTTTTTTCTCGCCGCCAATCCGATAACTAAACGTGCGCGACTCATCACTGAGACGATATTTATTCATGCTACGTATCTCCCGTCAGCCTGAGTTAAACGTAGCAAACTTTCTGCCACTGGCTATCGGCGGATGAAATTCATAAAATGCATGCCAAATGCATATTAAAGGTACTGACTTGACCATGACGAACCGCCCTGAAAACTACTTTACGGAAAAATATGCGCTGACCGCGACGCACTCCGAAGTGCTGAACGCCCTGAAATACATCCAGCCGGGGAAGGCGCTGGATCTCGGCTGCGGCAATGGCCGCAACAGCCTGTGGCTGGCAAGCCAGGGTTTTGAGGTTACCGCCTGGGATAAAAACCCGAACAGCCTCAATAGCCTGAAAGCGATTCGCGATGCTGAAGGGCTGGAAAATCTGCACATTGATGCGGCGGATTTAAACACCCTGCAATTCGACGGTGAATACGATTTTATTCTCTCTACCGTGGTGCTGATGTTCCTCGAAGCGCAAACCATTCCCGGGCTTATTAATAATATGCAGCGCTGCACCAAAGCGGGCGGTTATAACCTGATTGTGGCAGCGATGGATACGGCGGATTTCCCATGCACGGTCGGTTTCCCGTTTGCCTTTAAAGAGGGTGAACTGCGTGAATACTACGCCGGTTGGGAACTGCTGAAATACAACGAAGATGTCGGTGAACTACACCGCACCGATGCCAACGGTAACCGCATCAAACTGCGTTTCGCCACCATACTGGCGCGCAAACCTGCCTGATCCCGTCCTGCTCGCGGGCAATCTCTGCCCGCGTTTTCTGCTCGCTGTTCGCCATATGAGGGCGCTGGAACCGGCCTTTAATGTGCGAAAAGCATTAACGCGCTGCCAGCAGGCAAAGCTGCAATGCCACGTTATACGAGGCTTCAAACGCTTTTAGCGGCAGAAATTCGAAGCGCGAGTGGAAGTTGTGCGCACCGGTAAAGAAGTTCGGCGTCAGCAAACCTTTGGCCGACAGCGCTGCGCCATCGGTGCCGCCGCGCATTGGCGTCGGTTTCGGCGTAATGCCCAGCGATTCCATCGCTTCAAACATCAAATCGATCGCCCGGCGATCTTCGCCGATAGCATTACTGATATTGCTGTAAGTATCGCTGATGCTGTATTCCACTTTGGCGGTGGGGTATTGCGCGGCGATTTTGGCGGCAACGTCGGCGATCTGCTGTTTACGGCGGGCAAAACTTTCACTGTCGAAATCACGAATGCTGGCGCTCAGATCGGCATGTCCCTGCACTGCATTGATGCCGTTAAACCAGATATAACCTTCGCGGCCAGCGGTGTGTTCCGGCGTTTGTTGGCGGTCAAAATGGCTAATGTAATCCATCGCCATCAGCAGCGGGTTAACCAGTACACCTTTCGCCGACATTGGGTGCGCGGTCACCCCGGTAAAGCGGATCTGCGCGCTGGCGGCGTTAAAGTTCTCATAGACGATCTCGCCCAGCTCGCAGCAGTCAATGGTCCAGGCAAAATCAACGTCAAAGCGTTTTAAATCCAGCGCTTTCGCCCCGCGCAGCCCGACTTCTTCATCCGGCACAAAGGCCACCACAATATCGCCGTGGCGATGTTCGGCGGTAAGGTTTTCCAGCAGCGTCATAACGACGGTGACCGCCGCTTTGTTATCCGCGCCGAGCACGCTGGTGCCGTCGCTGAAAATAATCTCTTCATCGGGATAAGCCAGAATTTCCGGGTGCTCCGCCACGCGCAACCAGATATCTTTGCGGGCATTCAGGCAGAGATCTTCACCTTCAAAACGCAGGATTTGCGGATGAATATGTGGAGACAAACCGACATCAACGGTATCAATATGAGTAATAAAACCGATACGCGGCGCGCCCGGAACATTGCCTTTTTTCACGGCGGTCACTGTCGCATGATCATCAATCACGATCTCATCCAGCCCCAGTGTTTTCAGCTCATTCGCCAGCTCGCGCGCCATATCAAACTGCCCGACGGTGGTTGGCAGTGTTGTCGCAGTGGCATCGCTCTGGCTGGTGATAGAGAGGTAACGAAAGAAGCGATGAGTTAATTGACTGGCGAGAGACGACGGCATAGTGATTCCTTCTTTATTTGAATTATCAGGTGTTTGCAAATTCACTTTAATGTTATTTATGAAAGGGCAAACAACAAGCATTTAAAAGAAAACAACAGGAAAAACTATGATTAGCAAACCGACAACACTTGCTCTGGCATTGGCTTCGCTTGTAGTCAGTTCTTCTGTCGCCGCTAAGACCCTGGTCTATTGTTCAGAGGGATCGCCAGAGAACTTCAACCCGCAACTTTACACCTCCGGCACCAGCGTGGATGCCAGCGCGGTACCGGTTTACAACCGGCTGGTGGATTTTAAAGTCGGCACCACCGAGTTGCAGCCGAGCCTTGCGGAAAGCTGGGACGTGAGCGAAGACGGTAAGGTTTATACCTTCCATCTGCGCAAAGGGGTCAAGTTCCAGAGCAATAAATACTTCACGCCGACGCGCGATTTTAATGCCGACGATGTGATCTTCTCGTTTATGCGGCAAAAAGATGTCAATAATCCGTACCACAACGTCTCTAACGGCACCTATTCCAACTTTGAAAGCCTGGAATTTGGTTCGCTGATCACCGCCATCGATAAACTCGACGACCATACCGTGCGCTTTACGCTGGCGCGCCCGGAAGCTCCGTTTGTCGCCGATCTGGGCTGGTATTTTGCCTCGATTCTTTCCGCCGAATATGCCGATGCGATGTTGAAAGCTGGCACTCCGGAGCGGGTGGATATGGACCCGATCGGCACCGGTCCGTACCGTCTGGCGCAGTACCAGAAAGATTCGCGCATTCTGTTCACCGCGTTTGATAACTACTGGCAGGGCAAAGCGAAAATCGACCGCCTGGTGTTCAGTATCACCCCGGATGCCTCTGTACGTGTGGCGAAACTGGAGAAAAACGAGTGTCAGGTGATGCCGTTCCCCAATCCGGCGGATCTGCCGCGCCTGAAAGAGAACAAAGATATCACCCTGTTGAGCAAAGCCGGGCTGAATACCGGTTTCCTCGCCTTTAACACGCAAAAAGCGCCGCTGGATAATGTCAAAGTGCGCCAGGCGCTGGCGATGGCCATCAATAAACCGGCCATCATTCAGGCGGTATTCCAGGGCACCGGCACCGCAGCGAAAAACCTGCTGCCGCCGGGCGTGTGGAGCGCCGACAGCGAACTGAAAGATTACGATTATGACCCGGAGAAAGCGAAAGCGCTGCTGAAAGAGGCCGGACTACCGGCGGGCACCACCATCGATTTGTGGGCGATGCCGGTTCAGCGTCCCTATAACCCGAACGCCAAACGTATGGCGGAGATGATTCAGGCGGACTGGGCGAAAGTGGGCGTGCAGGCGAAAATCGTCACTTATGAGTGGGGCGAATATTTGAAACGCGTGAAGGGCGGCGAACATCAGGCGGCGCTGATGGGCTGGACGACGGCTACCGGCGACCCGGATAACTTCTTCGGCCCGCTGTTTACTTGTACCTCGGCCAATGGCGGTTCCAACTCAGCGAAATGGTGCTACAAACCGTTTGATAACCTGATTGCCGAAGCGAAAGCCACCACCGATCATGAGAAACGCGTGGCGCTTTACAAACAGGCGCAGCAGATGATGCATGACCAGATGCCTGCGGTGATGATTGCCCATTCAACGATTTTCGAGCCGGTACGCAAAGAGGTACAGGGCTATGAAATCGATCCGTTTGGCAAACATATTTTCTGGCAGGTGGATCTGAAAAAATAAGCGTTTGCCGCCTGGTTAAGACAGGTGGCAATTTTTTGATCTCGCGCGATTTTTTGCCACGCCGCACTGTAAATGCATTTGCTATAACTTAATGGCAATCGTGCACTCACAGGGAATTCCTTATGCGTAATCATGCGTTGGTTAGCGTTGCCGTATTGACCGGTCTGCTGGCGTTATCAGGCTGCGCCTCAAAAGTGACCGCGCCGGAAAAATACTCCGGCTTTTTGAAAGATTATTCCGGCCTGCAGGAAACCACTTCAGCAACCGGCAAACCGGTGCTGCGCTGGGTGGCGCCGGGATTTGACCCGGCAAAATATGACAGCATTGTTTATCACCCGGTAACCTATTATCCGGTAGCCAAACCCACCAGCCAGGTGAATCAACAGGTGCTGGATGGCGTACTCAATTACACCAACAGTAAATTGAAAGCCGCGGCGGCGGCGCGTAAACCACTGGTCACTTCGCCGGGTCAGCATAGCCTGATCTTCCGCGGTGCTATCACCGGCGTTGACGCCAGCAAACAGGGGTTGCAGTTCTACGAAGTGATCCCGGTGGCGATGGTGGTTGCGGGCACGCAGATGGCAACCGGCCACCGCACCATGAATACGCATCTCTACTTTGAAGGTGAGCTGATTGATGCCCAAACCAATGCGCCGGTACTGAAAGTGGTGCGCAAAGGAGAGGGCAAAGATGTAAGCAATGAAAAGGCGCAGGTCACCGTCGATTCCCTGAAACAGGTGATTGACGATATGGCGACCGACGCCACGATGTTTGATATAAGCTCAGTCAGATAAGCAGAACGTATTGTAAATTAAACCGATTTTTCGACTGACTGAGTTCAACTGGCTGCAAAGGGGCATACTTCCTTTCAGCCAGTTTTTTATTGAACAGCCTGTGCGAAAAAGCGATCGTGATGGGGCGCGCTGTACGTAGCGAGCAGTCTGCTACCACAGATAACCCCCAGGGATCGCATTAAGATCCCTGGGGTATCGCCGTTAATTTTTTAGACGGATGTACGGTCGATATTTTCCTGTGCCCAACTGGGGCATCAGCAAACGTTAGCTTTACGCCGCCATCCGCGTCCGCCCAGCCAGTTTTCCGGGCGGGCAAACATCACCAGGTTGCCGGTGAGGATCAGCAGTAAACCGGCAATCGCATTCAGATGCCAGACGTAACCCTCATAAAAGGTCGAAATACTCAACGCAACCAGCGGAAACAGCAAGGTGCTGTACGCGGCTTTGCTCGGACCAATGCGGCCAACCAGCGTAAAATAGGCACCAAAGCCGATCACCGAACCGAACAGCGCCAGATAGACCAGTGCGCCGAGGTAGCTTGTCGTCCACTGCGGCGCAAAATCGTCGCCGCGCAGCAAGCCAATTACTCCCATGATCAGCGTGCCGTACAGCATCGCCCAGCTATTGGTGGTCAGGGTTTCCAGCCCTTTACGCTGATGGCGCAGGCTTATCATATTGCCAAACGAAAAGCCCAGAGTCCCCAGCGCCGACAGACCAATACCCAGCAGCAGCGAGCTGCTCCAGCCGCTGGTGACCAGATCTTCCCAGAACAGCGTCACAATACCGATTAGCCCCAGCGCAGCAGCAATAAAGAAGCGTGCTGGCGGTTTTTGCCCGAAAAACAGGTAGCTGTTAACGGCGTTAAACAGCACCGCCATCGAAAAGATCACTGATTCCAGCCCGGTGTTAATCCACGCGGCGGCGGTATAAAAACACCAGAAGTTAAAGCCGAAGACACAACTGCCTTGCAGCAGACAAAACAGGTGATCGCGCAGCGGTAAACCACGCAGTTTGCGGCGAACCAGCAGCACCAGCATGATTGCCGCCGTTGCCAGCGCAAAACGCCAGAAAATCGACACCGGCGCGGGCACCGGGCCTTGTTGCAGAAAAATCGCAATCCACGTAGTTCCCCAAATAACCACCACCAGACCGTACAGCAATGCGTTCATAGTCATTTCCGATGCGAAAAACGAACCCTGAGTGTGGCAAAACGCGGGCAGGGGCGATTGCACGGGGTTGCGCCGGACTTGCATATTCTTGCGCTTTTCTTCACACAACGCTGGAATCCGGCTTCAGCTATTCATAGACTGGGGTTCTGGTTGATCAATGATAAATTCCGCGAATGCCTGACCACTACGAAGCCTTTGAAAATCTGAGCAAACACAACACCGTTTTGCACAATTCGGTGGCACTTCACTCTGGCATTCAACTGGCCGTCTGGTCGAACAAGCGCGACAATATTACGCAGTACTGCAACCACCATACGCTGAGTCTGTACGTGGCCGATGGCTACGAGAGTTACCACAAAACTGCGTATGGCTGGAAAAACGGCGGTGGGCCGGATCGTTTTTGTCTGATGCCGAAAGAGAGCGAATCGGTGTGGGATATTCGCGATGATTTGACCTTCGTCCACCTTTACTGCACTGATGAGCATCTGCGGGACGTTGGGGAGCGGGTCTGGGATCGCAGCCCGGCCGCATTCACCCTTGATGAGAAAACCTTCTCGCAGGATGCGCGCATCACCGCGCTTTATCGCCAGTTTCTGCTGGATTGCGACTGGCAGCAAAACGCCAACCAGCTTACGCTGAGCACCGCTTCAACACTGCTGCTGACGCATCTGGTGCAGCACTACAGCAATGTGCAGTGGCAATTGCCCGTGGTGAATGGCGGTCTGGCACCGGTGGCGCTGCGTAATGTGCTGGATTATATCGAAGCGCATCTGGCGCAGCCGTTGTTGCTGTCGGATCTGGCGGCGCAGGTTGCGCTCAGTGAATATCACTTTGCCCGCATGTTCCGCCAGTCGATGGGCGTTGCGCCGCACCAGTTTGTGATGCAGCGCCGGATGGTTAGGGCCAACGATCTATTGCTCAACAGCACTCTTCCGCTGACCGATATTGCCCTGGTCTGCGGTTTTAGTTCCGCCAGCCACTTCAGCAACCGCTTTAAAGCAGCAAAAGGGCTGACGCCGTCACAGCTACGCGCGGCGCGCCAGCGTTAATGCGCCGTAGCAGACACCGCCTGCCACTAACCCCCAGAATGCCGAACCAATGCCCAGCAGCGTGACGCCGCTGGCGGTCACCAGGAAGGTGACAATAGCCGCATCGCGATCCGTTTCCTTAACCAGCGCCTGATGCAGACTACCGCTGATCGTGCCCAGAAGCGCCAGCCCGGCGAGCGTCTGGATCCAGCTCAACGGCAGGGCGGCCAGCAGCCCGCTGATCGAGCCGCCAAATATTCCCGCCAGCAGATAGAACAGGCCAGCCGCCGCCGCTGCCACCCAGCGTTTACTGGCGTCCGGGTGCGCATCCGGGCTTTGGCAAATGGCCGCCGTAATCGCCGCAATACAGATCGAATAGACACCAAACGGTGAGAACAATAGCGCCAGCGCGCCGGTAAAAATAATCAGCGGTGAAACCGGAATGGTGTAACCGGAAGCCTGCATCGTGGCGAAGCCGGGGGCATTTTGCGACGCCATCGTCACCAGAAAAAAGGGAATGCCGATGCTGATAAGCGATGTCCAGCGAAACTCCGGCGCGGTGTACACCGGAGCAACGATGGAAAGTGTCAGTCGATCCGTGACAACGTCACCATGTATTACGGCGACCAGCGCACCAATAATTAATGTTGCAACAATAGCATAGCGCGGGGCGAGGGCTTTACAGACCAGCCAGGCCAGTAGCATACTGCCGCACAACGCAAAATGGCCCTCAATATTGGTGAAGGCTTGCAAGCCAAAACGCAGCAGAATACCGGCCAGCATCGCGGCCGCCAGCGTGTGTGGAATGATTTTCATCAGCCGGGCGAATAACCCGGTGACGCCGCACAGCACAATGAGCGCGTTGGCAAAGATAAAGATACCGACCGCTTCACCGGGCGTTGCACCTTGCAGGCTAGTCGCCAGCAGCGCCGCGCCGGGGGTAGACCAGGCAGTGAGTACCGGCATGCGATACCAGAGTGTCAGCGCCAGCGTGCTGATGCCCATGCCGAAGCCAAGCGCAGTCATCCATCCGGCGATTTGCGCCTGGCTCGCGCCAGCAGCAGAGGCCGCCTGCCAGATAATAGCGGCAGAGCTTGCATAGCCGACCAGCACGGCGACGAAGCCCGCCAGAATGCTGGTAAACGGCAGCGAAGAGGTTGTGGAAAACGTGGCAAGACGCATTGGCGCTCCTTGTGCGTTATAGCATTCGGATAATTTAGCATCGTGCGTTATAGCGTACAAGTAAGCAGGAGGAATAATGGATCTCACCGTTTATCTGGCAACTATGCTGAAAAGCCTGCGTCAGGGCCGCGGCTGGAGCCTTTCCCGCCTGGCAGAGGAGACGGGCGTCTCCAAAGCGATGCTCGGGCAGATAGAACGCAACGAATCCAGTCCAACCGTCTCGACGTTATGGAAAATCGCCACCGGCCTGAATGTTCCTTTCTCCACTTTTATTGCGCCGCCGGAAGAGGAAACGCCGCGGGCGTACGATCCGCAGCAGCAGGCGATGGTGGTCACGCCGATCTTCCCGTGGGACGAGAAGCTGCATTTTGATCTCTTCTCGATTAATCTCGCGCCTGGCGCTATCAGCGAATCCACGCCGCACGAAGCCGGAGTTATCGAGCATGTGATTGTGATTAGCGGGGTGCTGGATATGTGCATTAACGGGCAGTGGCGAACCATCGCGGCGGGCAGCGGCCTGCGTTTTGCCGGGGATGAAGCGCATGCCTACCGCAACAGTACGGCGCAAACAACGCATTTCCACTCGCTTATCCATTACCCAAAAGAAAAAGCCGCAAGCAAGCCTGCGGCAAAAACGACGACGATTAACGAATCAGACAACCCTGAATAATTCGGGGAGCAGCATCTGCAACCTGAAGTATGACGGGTTAACAACGTGACGAGGAATGTCCGAGTCACCACCTTACTGTTAAGCGAAACGCAGCGGAAATAGCAATTTCGACATTGCATTACCACCTGGCGCAAATTCCCCCTGCGGCAGGTGGTGAAACGCCCCGGTTGTGACTACAATAGCCGCCATTTTGTACATAATGGATAACGACGATTGTATGCGCCTGCAACCCCATCATCTTGAACTGTTAAGCCCGGCCCGCGATGCCGCCATTGCCCGTGAGGCTATCCTGCACGGTGCGGACGCCGTCTACATTGGCGGGCCGGGTTTTGGCGCTCGCCACAATGCCGGTAACAGCCTGCAGGATATCGCCGAACTGGTGCCGTTCGCCCATCGTTACGGCGCGAAAGTGTTTATCACTCTGAACACCATCCTTCACGATGATGAACTGGAACCGGCGCAGCGCCTGATAGGCGATCTCTACCAGGCGGGCGTTGATGCGCTGATTGTGCAGGATATGGGCATTCTTGAGCTGGATATTCCGCCAATTGAGCTGCACGCCAGCACACAGTGCGATATCCGCAGCGTGGAAAAAGCCAAATTCCTTTCTGATGTGGGTTTCAGCCAGATCGTTCTGGCGCGTGAACTCAACCTTGAGCAGATCCGCGCCATTCACAACGCGACGGACTCCACCATCGAGTTCTTTATTCACGGCGCGCTGTGCGTAGCGTATTCAGGACAGTGCAATATTTCCCATGCGCAAACCGGGCGCAGCGCCAACCGCGGCGACTGCTCGCAGGCCTGTCGTCTGCCGTACACCCTGAAAGACGATCAGGGACGCGTAGTGGCCTATGAAAAACACCTGCTGTCGATGAAAGATAATGATCAGACCGCCAACCTGGCGGCGTTGATCGACGCAGGCGTGCGCTCTTTCAAGATTGAAGGGCGCTACAAAGACATGAGCTACGTGAAAAACATCACCGCGCATTACCGCCAGATGCTCGATGCGATTATTGAAGATCGTGGCGACCTCGCGCGCGCTTCCGCCGGGCGTACCGAGCACTTCTTTATTCCCTCGACGGACAAAACGTTCCATCGTGGCAGCACCGACTACTTTGTTAATGCGCGCAAAG
>CANUEX010143729.1:0-13158 GCA_948099535.1 Jatropha multifida | reverse complement strand
ATTATAATTATTATTTGAATAATTGTTTAGTATATAAGATGGTTATCTTAGAAAGTTAAATTATATTAAAATAGATAGACAGTTATATTTTTGTGAAAATAATATTAGAAATTTAGTCAGAAAAATAAAATAAACAGATAGGTTTATTAAATTAATTAATTAATTTCTTAATTAAAGGAATCGTTTATCTGATTGTATTTTTCCTACTATATGTGTCTTTTAGATCGGCCAAGTTCCTCAACTCCTCCTCCAAATCAGAACCCAGCACAGGTCTGAATTTATTCTGCGGTCACTGTGAGTAATAATAAATGGTGCACACCATCCTGCATACATGCATTTCATATGCATACCATATACTGTTTATATCAATCAAAATAATCATGAATCATTCTCTATTTCTATTGTTATATTGATATCCTTCATTTTTCAAATATAATATTCTAGTTCTATAATCTCGGTCTTTAAAATATGATATTTTGATTCTATAAATTTATATAATTTCCCCCCTTGATTACATTCATATGTTGCATTTATTGTATTGATTATATTTGGTGACTAATTGTGATGTGAAAATAATGTGCTTTGTATCTCGGTGAAAATTGGGACGACGTGTGTCACTATGGGTCAGTGGACCAGGTATGGGGGATCGGCTCCCCGTTATATATATATTGTTATAATAGAAATTGACCGGGGCAAATAGGTGGATTTGTGACCTCACTGACCAATTTTCACATGTTATGAATATCTGAATGTGAATTATTTGAAGGTGCTAATGTTATGACACGTGCTTGTGGAAGTGTGTCCATTTCATATATTATGAAAGCATAATGCATGAATGTATGGGTTTGCATTATTTATTATTATTCACTGAGTTTAGTGAAACTCTCCCCCCTTCCATAAACATTTTTCAGGAAATAAAAGTATCTTTGGTTTATAAGACTCTGCTTTCTTCTCCGCAGAGATTCGAATATGTTAGTATGAATTATTTGCTAATAATTGTGGTTTTCCACACATTTTATTCCGCAGTTAGAATGTTTAATTAATATTTGGTTATGTAAAAGAAATTATCATGTGATTATAAAAAATTGTGGAGTGTTTTTTTGAATATTTGAAGACTATATGATAGGAATAGTTTGATCATATTATGACAAATAAATGTTTACATGAGAATGTATTTCTATTAAATGGATATGGGCCCGAGCTATGAACAGTATTTAATATTAAGGCTGGGTCAAAAATATTAACTCTGATTAATTTATAAATAATGTCATAATATGGGCTTACTATTCCCTTAGTCAAATGATAATAGAATAGATTTTCATAGTTTAGGCTTACTACGGGTCTCGGGGGCCTTAAGCTTACCCAGGTCCTAGTGTCGATCCGGCCTACTGTTTTAGGTCGTGATAAAGTTGGTATCAGAGCATAAGATTATATGGTTTAAATAATTGCGAAATTATTCCTGTCACGTCTTGAAGTATTCTTCCTTATCTCTTAAATTCAGCATAACTATCTTTAAATTAAGATAGTAGAAAAATATTTGAGCAGTAAAATATTATATAAAAATATAAATTGTTATGTTTGTTTGATTTTATCCATATTTGGATTTCAGTATGGTGAATACTAGGAGGAGAACACCTGATAGAATGGTTCAAAATGCTTCAGATGAGGCTTCTTCAGGGCCTCCAGCTCCAGTTAGGCTCCGTAGAGGCTGACCTACTAGAAATGAGAATGATCAGAATATGAACCCTCCAGTGGTGTATACCATTATGACTGGACTGCAGCATGTAGTAACTGCCAGGAGCAACATGATGCTGCAACAACAATAAATATTGCAAGCGCAAGCACCTCAAGTGCAATAGCAGCAGCAGATACCTGCCCATTTACCAGACCCTGTACCTGCCCTTACTCCTACTCCTATAATAGAACCAGTTGTACCTCCATAACAGCTAGTACCACCTCCACCTCCACCTCCTCCACCCCCACCTATTGAGTTGAGAGTAGCAGACAGTACTCTTTATGATAGGTTTATTAGATATAAACCACCTAAGTTCACTGGTGTTGAGGATACTCACTCTTTTTTTGTTAGAATTAGAGAATTTTGAATGGAATTAGGTTGCAGTGATGAGAGATCCATTGTCTTTGCGGGATGTAGAATGGAAAGCATAGTTGAAATCTGGTTTAGAGATTATATTTAGCCTTCCGTAGCTGATATGACTTGGGAGTAATTTTTCACACTATTTATGAACCAGTATGTTCCTGAAGGAATGAAAAGAGCAAAAATGGTAGAATTTGATACCTTAGTTCAAGGAAACATGACGGTGGTTACCCTAGCTAGCCTACCACCCTAGAAGCTCGTCAGGAGCCCTGCTCTACCTGCCCTCTTAGAATCGCTTTGTCGGGTCGGGATGTCACACAAGCTTCAAGAGCATGCCACCACCGAAGAATCTATATTGGTAGAGTTCGGGAAGACCGCGGAGTAGATATTGTCTTAGCTAGAGGAAGAAGAAGAGGAAATTAAGGAGAAAAAGTTGCTTGAACATATCTAGATCATGGTGTTGGACGTCTGGGATAGTGACAATGAGCCAACAATGAGAAATGGGCCAATCTAGATGAAAAGTGAAGAGGAGGTGGTAGCTGAGTTCGTTACTCTAGATGTTTGGAGTAGCGAGGACGAAAGGGAAGCAAAAGTGATAAGCCATGTGACCCATAGTGGTCGAATCTATCAACCCGATCTAGTTAAGCCCCCCGAGGAAAAAGGAAAAGAGAAGGCAAGCTCTTCCAATGTGCCAAGAGTGGAAGCTAAAGATAACACTCTAATCAAATCGATGAAAAGAACACAGGCAAGCGTGAGCATGTGGGATTTACTAATATCGTCAAAGGTGCATAGTGAGCCTTTACTAAAAGCAATGGTGGAGGTATATGTTTCACCATCTATATCAGTAGTTGATTTTATGGGACTAGTCGAACAGGATCCTCTCATAATAACCTTTTCTGATGATGAGCTTCCCCTTGAAGGAGGAAATCATACCAAAGCTTTATTCATAAAGGTTGAGGTGAAAGGAAGGATCACGAGTAATGTAATGATTGACGATGGATCAGCTCTAAATGTGTGCCCATTGAAGCTTCTTTCTAAATTTAGACTGGAATTGCCTGATTTAGATGCTTTCGATGTTATTATTAGGGCTCATGATGATTCTAAAAGGCCAGTTGAGGGAGTATTTAAGACAATGGTCAAGGTTGGACCGATTGAAAATGAAATCGAGTTTATTTTTATCGACATTCCCCTAACT
This sequence comes from Jatropha multifida, assembly GCA_948099535.1. Taxonomy (NCBI): domain Eukaryota; kingdom Viridiplantae; phylum Streptophyta; class Magnoliopsida; order Malpighiales; family Euphorbiaceae; genus Jatropha; species Jatropha multifida. The sequence continues at coordinate 9,868 of CANUEX010143729.1, read as the reverse complement.
TTTACCCTACTGTTGGGGCATCCATGGTATCATTCTTTGGGAGGAGTGCCCTCCACCCTACACCAAAAGATAAAATTCCCATTTGAAGGGAAAATTATCACCATACCTGTTGCTATTGAGAGAATTGTGGCTACGCTTGATATGGATAAACAGGTTATACTGCCATTGACGGGATTTCAAATTGCTGTATTGAGCACTGAGGCAGGACCTATGGTTTCCAACATTATGAAGAAGATGATTCTAAGGAAGGAAAAGGACTAGGGAAAGATCAACAAGGGATCACTGAACTCCCAAAGCTTCATACTCAAAAGAATCAAATGGGCCTCAAATATAAAGTTTGGAGCAAGCCATCGAAGAAGCTTGGTTGGCTAGACATGGATGGACGTTTTGTCAATTTGAGTGAGCATTTCTCTCCATGCCTACCGATAGAGCCTTTTGAGCACAAAGGGAAGAAGTATCCTAGATTAGAGATTTTTGCAGATTTGATTGAGATTCTAACAACGGTTGGTGGAGAGCCAAAAATTGAATTGAAGATTAAGGAAGACTTCAAGACAACTGAGCAAGAAGGGGTTGAAAGGTTAGAAGCCCATGCAGTAGAGAAGGAAAATGAGGAAGAGCAAGAGGAGGAAAAAGAAGCAACCTAAAAAGAGAAAGAAAAAGAAGAAGCAGCCATTAAGAAAGAAAAAGTAGCCATGGAGAAAAAAGAAGACTATACATACCAAGTCCTCAAAGCAATCCACGCTTGCATTGAAGAGAGCTTCGAAGAAAATGAAGCCCCCGCTAATGTTTTTGTTCCAATTAATAATGATTATGATTGTGATGAACTTTCTATAATTTTTAATGAAATAAACTTCAATTTCGCTTATATATTTAATGTTTTTCCTGATGGTTCCATTTGTCAAGTAGATAAGCATATATGCATATTTGATATCAATTCATCATGCATGCTTGAATTTAATATAAATAGAAAAGAAAATCCTAGAAATTTATTAATTGGACCAGACTTGACATCAGAATTAGGCATGGAATTTCAAAATTTACTCAAGGATAAGGCCAAAGCCTTTGCATGGAGGTATGAAGACATGCCTGTAATCGACAAGTCCATAGCGGAACATATGATTCCTTTGAACCCTCAGTCCTAACCAGTGAAGCAAAAGAGAAGAAGACTGCAACTAGAATGGGCTGAGAAGATTAAAGAAGAAGTAACCAAGTAGATTGATGCAGGGTTTCTAGAAGTAGTCCATTATCCCAATTGGTTAGCGAATATAGTCCTGGTTCCGAAGAAAGACGGAAGAGTCAAAATGTGCATAGATTACCAAGATTTGAACAAAGCATCACCAAAAGATGACTTCCCTCTTCCACACATTGATGTCTTGATTGATAATGTAGCAATGATGGGAAGTTACTTGATCATCGATGATTTCTTTGGATGCAATCAGATTCTCATGACATTGCAAGACAAAGCCAAGACGACTTTCATCACTGAATTTGGCACTTTTTGTTACCAGGTGATACATTTTAGTCTTAAGAATGCCAGGGCAACCTACCAGAGAATGGCAATCGCTTTGTTTCATGCCATGATTCATAAAGAGTTGGAAGTCTACATCGATGACCTGATTATCATGACAAAGATGCGGGAAGAGCATCCAAAGGCTTTGAGCAAGTTCCTTGATAAAGTCATCAAGTACAAGTTACGGTTAAATCTGAAAAAATGCCAGTTTAGGGTGACTTTAGAAAAATTATTGGGATTCATCGTGGGGCCAAATGGAATAGAGATTGATCTAGGCAAGGTTAAAGCTATTTAAGGAATGGATCTGTCGAACATAGGGAAGAAAGTAAGAAGTTTTCTGGGGAAAATACAATACATCAACAGATTTATATTGAAGCTACCTATTGTTTGTGATCTGATCTTCAAGCTTCTAAGGAAGGATCAGCCAGTCAAATGGAATGATAACTTTTGACAAAATCAAGGAGTATTTGTCAAATCCTCCGATTTTATGCCCGTCGAGGCCGGTGAAACCTTTAATTTTATACTTGACAGTGGAAGACATCAGGATGGGAGCCATGTTAACATAAGCTGATGAAGATGGTGTTGAGAAGGCAATGTACTATTTTAGTAAGAAACTTCTTCCGAACGAATAGAAATATGATTTGATAGAAATAACCTGCTTAGCATTGGTCTAGGCTACTGGGAAACTTCAGCATTATTTTCAATCTTATAAAGTGATAGCAGTGTCAAGGATGGATCCGGTCAGGTACCTTTATGGAACTCCAGCTTTGGTAGGAAAACTTGCTAGATGGTTGATCTTGCTTTTAGAATTCAACATCGGATATGCTACTACGAAAATTGTCAATGGAAAAGCAGTTGCAGATTTTTTAGCAGCACATCCAATGGAAGACAATGAAGAGTGGGAGATGAATTTTCCCGATGAGCATTTGAGTGTAATAGAGAAGAACGAGTGAAAACTCTATTTTGACGGCTCAACCAATAGTAAAGGAGCTGGAGTCGGTGTCCTTTTAGAATCCCTATAAAGAGAAGTTTTTTCTATGATGAAGAGGATACACTTTGTGGTCACGAATAACATTGTAGAATATGAAGCTTGTTTGTTTGGATTAGAAGCATTAATCATTGTCTAGGCTAACAAAGTGGAAGTTATTGGTGATTCTAAACTAGTCATCAAACATGCCAATGGCAATTGAGAAGTCAAGGAGGTTAGGTTGAAACTGTATATCGATTATCTGTATTTTGTCATTCAAAACTTTAAAAGGGTAACATTTACCCTCACGAATAGAGCAAATAATTGAGTAATAGATGCACTAGCCAATCTAGCTTTAGCTTGGGATCAAGTTTTAGTAATACCCAAAAGACCGTTCATGATGTCCTCTGGAAACATCCCTTGCTATGAAGGTGAGAGAATCATGGACGTTGAGTCAGATGGGCAACCTTGGCTCTATGATGTTTTAGAGTGGATGACAAAGGGGATTTATCTGATTTCAACTACTCGAGATAATAGAAAAGCCATACAGCGTCTAGCGCTATAATTCACAGTGTTGGATAATCAACTTACAAGAGGATGTCTGATGGAGTTTTGTTGAGATGCATATCGAAAAAAGAAGCAGAAGGAATCGTGGGGCAGATCCACGTCGGCATTTGTGGTACTCATATGAATGGAAGAGCACTTGCAAAGAAAATCCTCAGACAAGGATTCTATTGGACTACGATGGAGAAAGATTCTGCTTCTTTCGTTAAAAGGTGCTTCGAATGTCAGGTTCATGGAGACCTCAGTCACATTCCTCCATTAGAAATGTACCCTTCTATTTCTCCATGGCCATTCGCAGCATGGGAGATAGACCTCATTGGAAAAATTTCACCACCTGCTTCTAACGGACATGAATTCATAGTCGTGGCAGTGGATTATTTTTCAAGATGGGTCAAAGCTGAATCATTCAAGCATATCGGGGCAAAACATATGGCCAAATTCATTAGGAAGAACTTGATATGCAGATATAGAGTTTCTCACCATGTAGTAATAGATAATGGGGTTCAGTTTCAGGCTGAAGTGAAGACTTTGGAATTGAACACCATATGTCATCTCTTTATAGGCAGTAGGCTAATGGAGCAGTGGAGGCTGCAAACATGTGTATTAAAAAGATATTGAGGAAGGTAATAAAGACAAATCGTGATTGGCCTAACAAGTTGCCATATGCTTTATGGGGATATCGGGCTATAGCTAAATCTACAAATGGGGTGACCCCATATTCCTTAGTGTGCGGAATGAAAGCTGTGTTGCCAACTGAAATGGAAGTGAAATCCTTGCGGATAATGTTTGAGTCTAAAGTTTCAGAGTGCCAATGGACCGAAGATCGCTTTCAAGAGTTAGCATTATTGGATGGTAAATGGCTTGAGGCTCGATTTATGGATCAACTTTATAAGAAGAGAATCGCAAGATACTTCAACAAGAGGGTTAAGCCTAGACCATTGAAATTAGGGGATCTAGTTTTGAAGCAAATGAGACCGAACATACAGGACCCAAGAGAGAAGTTCAAGCCCGATTGGGAAGGCCCATTCTTGATCAAGAGAATGTTTTTGAAAGGTGCTGTAAAGTTATCAGACTTGAAGGGCAATGAATTTATGGAGCTTGTTAACTTGGATAGATTAAAGAAATTTTATGTATAATTTGAAATGTCATGGTTAAACCTATTAATGAAATTCATCTTTTATGCCAATATTACTTTTGTAGCATGTTTCAGACATATGTCGATATGCAATCGTGCAAATTTACTTTAATGGAATAACAGGAGGAATATTAAACTCTCCAAGCGTCTGCTACATCAGCATCACCGGGAGATGCAGCTAAGTGATTTGCTATCACACTGCCTTTCATTGCCTTTCTTGCAATAAACTTTAGATCAAATGCTATAAAGAAGGTAGCCCATTTAGCCATCTTAATATCCAAAATCAGCCTCTCCATAGGGAATTTCAAGGGACTTTGGTCAACAATAACATGAGTGGTGTAAGAGCAAAGGTAGTGCTGGAGCTTGGTGCATACCCATGTCATAGCTAGGTAGAGTTGTTTGATCTTGCTTTACTTCAATTCTATTTCTAGTATTCGCTTACTCACATATTATCAACATTCTCCTTATGAGAGTCTGGTGCTTCTTATGCCAATATAGCCCATGTGGCTTCATCTGTTACTGATAGATAAAGGAGGAGTAGTTTCATAGGTCTCAGAGGCTGGAGAATCGGAGGATTGAATAGATATGCTTTGATCTATTCAAAGGCATTCTGGCACTAGTCATCCAAGCTTTTGAGGCATCCTTCCTTAATTTTTTTTTGAAGATCAGTCCATAGGTATCTGCTAACTGTGAAACAAATTGGCTGACATACTAAAGGCGACCTAATAATCCTCTAATCTCCTTTTCTATTTTAGGAGGTTGCATCTCGATGATGGCTTTCGATTTTGATGGATCAATCTCAATCCCTCTCTTGGAGACCATATAGCCCGTGAAGATACTAGCTAGAGCTCTAAAGAGGCATTTGTTGGGATTAAGCTTTAGGTTGTACTGGCAAAGTCTAGAAAAGAAGTGCTTGAGGGCAATTAAGTGGCTTGGCCCATCCCTAGTATGGACAACCATGTCATCAACATACACTTCTACATTCTTGTGCATCAAGTCATGGAAGATTGTGGTAGCCATCCTTTGATAATTAGCACCAGTATTTTTCAGACCAAATGACATCATTCTGTAATAAAAGGTACCATATTTTGTGATGAACAAAGTCTTCGGCTTATTCGATTGATGGACTGGTATCTGGTTATACCTTACATATAAATCTATGACTGAAATCACACTGGACCCTATGATTCTATCAATAAGCATATCAATATGTGGTAGAGGGAAGTCATCCTTGGGACAGGCCTTATCTAGATCCTGATAGTCGATGCAAATTCTAATCTTGCCATCTCTTTTGGGAATTGGCACTATGTTGGCTAACCATGTTAGATAGTCAATGGCTTCAATGAAGTTGTTTTCCAATAGATTAGTTGTTTCCTCTTAGATTCTAAGAGAGATCTCTAATTTTCGTCTTTAGAGTCTCTATTTCAATGGCTTGATATGATCATATGTAGGAATCTTATGAAGGGAAATGTCTAGATATGTACCGGTCATATCACTGGCTGTCAATGCGAAGCAATCTAAATATTTCTTGATGAGCTTTGTCAATTCTTGTTTACAATTACATTCATGCATAATAAATGTATTCTTTGGTTTTATTTGTTCTTTTGTTCTTTTTATTTCTTTTTCCTTTTCAATTTCTATTTTGCTAGCAATCTTACTCAAGGTAGAGAAGGGGTAATAAGAAAATTGAAATTTATTATTGGTGATGAAAGTACCATGGTCGGCATTTACATTAAGCTTAACAAAGAGGTCCCCTAATTCAGACGAGGAAGACAAAGAAGACTCAAAAGTCTCAGAAGACTATAGACTAGACACCAAATTGGACTCTGACTTAAAAGTTCTATTTGTGACTCAGACTCTAGTTCAAGTAGACAAAAGGTAGACTATTTTATGCGTTCCTCCAAGTACCAATTTTAAAGAGGTGTTTGGATAGGCTATATGAGGCTTGTGGGGTCTACTTCCACTTGATCAGTAATCATACATAAGTCAAAGAGGGAAGTCTCCATATTGTCCTCCCAATCAGTTTGGAGCTAAAAAGATGCTCACAATCTTCTAGTGAGAGCCTGACATTAAAGAGAAGTTCAAAATCAAGAGTTAGTCTTTTGGTCAGGAGACAATACCATTGCTCTTGAAAGAAGTAATAGGGTTAAGATTCCCCTACTCTAACAAAGGAAACATTAAAGGTTCTAAAGTATGGGTGCATCAGGATGTCCTTTATTTCTTCTCATATTCTTGCCTTCAGTTTGGTATCCCCTACCTCCTCTTGGTCTTCATCTGTTAGTCTGAATCCAAGACCAAAGGGAGGTTCAACAGTTGAATACTCAGTAAAGGACGCCATACCCTGTTGGTTGCTACCTAGTCCCATTTTAGGAAAATAACATATGGCTCTTAGCATGTTAGCTACCAGAGGGTTACTGTGGGGGGGAGGGGGGGGTCAAAATCCATTGGGAAGAATTGAATCGTAGGAGAGACTAGACAAAAAGTAGACTATTGGTTCTGGCTGGATTTCCAAAAGCAGGGCCAAGGAAGGAATTTCTTATTTTCCTGCTAAATACCCTTTAACTATTACCAATGCACCTCCGTGAGGGAACTTCAGCTTCTGGTGCAGAGAGGAGGCTACAGCTTTAACCTAGTGGATCCATGGTCTTCCTAGAAGGAGATTGAAGCAAGCTGGGATATCCACTACCTGAAAAGAGATAGTCATGACTGTGGGCCCGATTATGATCTCCAAATTAGCCATGTCCATAGGAACTATTTTACCGTTGGCTTGGACTGTGATGTACAAGGCATGATTGTGATATCTTTCAACAAAGATCTCATGGTCTGAAAAGTAGAGAGCCAATGCTAGGGGATTCCTCATAATGGAAGCCACCAATGCCCTTAGAGTGATATCAGTAGTTGCCTAACACTGATTCATGGCCTTAACCAAAGCTTGGCAGTGCACAAAGGGGAACTAAATTAAACCCCATATGGAGATGTTAGTCTTGGGCTTTTTCAGCTGTTCCAAGACCAAATTCTCAGGTTTAGGTTCAGGTCCAAAACTGGAACTAGGCATGTCTTTAGCCAAGGTGGCTAGGTTAGCTAAAACTTCAAGAGGAGGTGATGGGTATTGTAACATTCCAAATTTTGGATATTGAGAAAATATCAGGAAAATAATTTTTATTGTGATTTCATTTTTCTTATTGATTTAATAATCAACTTATTTGATTATAGTTTATTTTTCACAGTAATTATTTGTATTTATATAAATGAATATTGAAAATGTTGTCAAGTGAGGAATTTTATTAAATAGTTTATTAAGGCTTTCCTACTTAATTAGTATTTAAAACTATTTGATTGAATTTTACTAATAAATTATTAATGCTTAATATAATTTTAATAACTGTTTGTTGAAATTAGAATTAGGAATAAATATGGTTATTATTTATCATTTATCGGCTAAAGTGTATTTACTAAAATGCAAATTTATAAAGTATAATAGTATCTTATTTAAGTTAAAATTAGTGTATGAGAAATAATAAATAAAACAAACCAAAGTGAATCAAATGGTTAACCCAAAACTATTTCAGGAACCACTAGAAAACAAAGGAAATTATTGAAAAACCAACTAAATCGAACCATAAAGTATAGAATTGAACCGGATCCTTTAGTTAAAATCTCTAATTAGACCGAACCACCCCAACCCTCTTCTCCTTCATCGAATAGCCTCTCTCTCTCTCTCTCTCTCTCTCTCAGAGGTGGCAACCTCGCTTCCCAGCCATCGCCGACCACGTACGAGGAGGGCTGAGGCGGCAATCGCTCCTGATTCCATTGCCAGACAAGGTCCCGTCGTTCCCTCATGCCGATCTAGTCCTCAGAACGACCTCCTCTCTTCACGACGCGACTGCCTCTTTCGACAGTCGCATTTCTCTTAACTCCGGCGGGACTGGATCACTTCTGATGACCCATTCAAGGTCAAGTGAGTTGAAAATCGACTCTCATTAGCTTTGATTCCATTATTTTTCCACAAATTAAGTGTTTGAATGAAATTTAGAGTTTAGGTATAAAAAAGTAAAATTTGGAAATTGGTTAGATTGAGTCTCTTTATTATGAAATTAATTTGGGAATTGAAGAGTTCATGAAAATCTGAACGTTTTGATGTGTTGATTTTGAATTTCTGGCGATGACGATTTTCCGGCTACCGTTTGTGGCGGTTCCGACGCCGGCACTGGTGAATTTCCGGTGATATATTAGAGAGGCAGAATGCTCTCCTCGACGCAGTGAGAAGGTTAGTGCTTATTTTATACATTAATTTAAATTCTTTTGAAGTTTAAAATAAATATAATGTTACAGAAAAATTGTGATTTTAATTGAATATATTGTGAAATTTGATAATTTAGAATTAGATAAGTAGATTGGTTTTCGAATTGAAATTAAATATAAACGGTTTATTAGTATATATGATTTATATACATTTAATTATTTAAGCTTGATTATGATTATGAGTTATAATTATAAATTGTAATTGATGTTGATGAATGGAGGATGGGAAATACATTGTGTTGGCTGCACGTGGATTTGGGCTGTGGTTTGATGTCTATATATTTGTTTTTGATAATAGTGATAGTTCCATTTATAGAGGAATGCTGCTGAAATTTTATTAATTATGAATGAGTTGGTACTGAATTAGTGTTTAACATTTGATTAATGAAATGCAATAAAAAGTAGACATGTAAATAATATTAATTATTATAAGATTATATGCAGTTATTATATTAAACACAATGAAAGAATGATTATTTGAATATGTGTATTAAATATAGAAAATGACCTTTAGGATAAATATGTTATGATTAAATATGAGTTATAAAGGTTTAGTATAATTCTAAGCCAAGTAATAATTGTGGTTGTGAAAATGTTAAAGAAAAAATGAGATTTGTAAGAAATGTTATGAAATAAGAAAGAAAATAAGTTTTGGACTCAATACACTTAGTGTGAATCTGTTGTATGATCTGATTTATACTGTAAGATTGGCATGCTTAGCTCGAATGCCATTTTGATATGATATAAGCTATGATCATATGCTCGGCTTTGGATGCCTTATGTGTGGGCGGACGCGCTCAATATGTATAAGCAGGCTTGAATGCTTTTATGATATGGTTGGCGACCTAAGGCCATTATGTCTAAGTTTATGAAATCTTATCTACTTCATTTTCTTTTAGGTGTATCTGAGTCCTTTAAGAAAAATATGATTTTGAGATAAGGAAATTAAGTTAATAAGTTTGTTATGTGATTCTAGTTTATTATATATTTTTAATAATAAGAATAGGTGATATAATATTTAAATTGAGTAATATGATTGCAATTGTTTTTAGCAATAATTATTCATAAATTCTATAAGTCATTTCTAAAATATATCTTTTCAGATTTTATGTTTAAATTAATGTATGTAATAAGCACAATGAGTTTTATACTCAGCTTGTGGAGTTTTTCACACGTATATTTGAAGATTGTGGATAGTCATGATTAAAACTCCAGTATCTGCATCAGAGATGGAGGAGGATATGTCAGTTGACTTGAGCATGGAAGTACTATGAACTTGGCATGTGGTATAAGGAATTTTAATTGGAATAAATGTATTTTAAGTTTGAATGATATTTATATAATTTAAGTAAACACAACTCTTATTATTTTAATTATACAATAAATTATC
>CANUEX010143722.1:0-28691 GCA_948099535.1 Jatropha multifida | reverse complement strand
AAATAGTGACGCACAGTGTTTTTCAAAAATATCCGATTTGGGTCTAATTTAAATTAATTCGGTCCAATTAAAAAAATATTAGTCCGATTTTATTCGATTAACGGTTATTCAATAAATTTTCGGGCGAACCAAAATGATTTTCGATCCCTATAATATTTCGTGGTGTAATATTATTGGCTAATAATTTACAATTTAAATTTAAATGGGAATATTTCGAAATAAAAATTTCGGGGTATTATAATAATAATATTATTATTATTATTATTATTATTATTATTAGCTATACCTCTATGCCATGCACAATTAAAAAATATATATATATATATATATATATATATATATATATAATATTTTAAAAAATATTATAATAATATATTAATAATAAAAAAATTATAGTCGTGATTTTTTATTATTAAAATAAAAATTAATAGATTCTTAAATGAAACCACAAGTTAATGTCGGTGGATTCTTAATAAAAAAACTATTTATTTATGTATTTTTTACTAAGCAGTGGTCATATCCCATGATTATGTTAAAATCACCAAACCAACTGTGTATTTTAGTAAAAAAATAAATTGACAATTTAAAATTTTCATTCAGTATTGAAACACTAATTGAATTGATGGTTTCAATATAAAATAAATATTATTATTTTTTTATATAATTATTTTTTATTATCATAAATTACTTTTTTTATTCTATTGCAGTGGTTTCAGGGCAAACTTTGAATAGTTTATTGAAATCCATCTGAACGATCTAATATTATTTATATTGATTTAAATTTATTAATGAAATTATAATATATTTATATTAAAAAATAAGCTATTATTTTACCATCATCATATAATTTTTTTTATTAGTTCCATCACCTCTCATATCGGATCAGCAAACCGTTCAAACCAGTAAACCACTCCCTAACGACAGGCCAAAGTGTCTCTCTCTTGGATCTAACCGAATGAACCGAAGTAACCAGTTTTCTTCGATTTGGAATCCAAAACCAACTAAAAGCTTAAGGCCTTCCTAGATTACCGGAGATTTTTGCTTTTTTTTTAATGCATAATTATTGAATATTACCTGATCGCATACCGGTGTTTGGATTTGTCGAAGCGGCCGGCGAATTTCATGGCGGTGCTTCTTTCAACCAAAGGCGGCTACCTCAAGCTCTAAAACGGGAGGAAATTGCTGGAGTATGGCGATGATTGAGGTAAGTATTATAGCTTGTTACATTTTCTTTCCTTGACAATATCAACAAATTTCACAACTAGGTTTCCATTTTGATAAGGGATTTTTGTTCTTTTTCTATTATCCAGTTTTTGTTGTGTATTTATTTCATAGTGTTCGGAAAGGTGGTGACTCTAAGCTTGCAATTGTTATGGTTTATTAGAGGAATTGAGTTTTTAGTTTATTAATGAAAGCAGTTTTAATATTTGCGTTGATGCCTTATAGATGCAAATTCAGTCTTAATTTAGGGTTTATGAAGGGAATTAAGTTAGTTAGTGCAGCAATGGAAGGAAGGACTCTAGACTTTAGATATTGAGAATTAAATGACTGCAAAGGACTTTGAAGGTTGTCGCCTGCTACTCTAGCCAACACCGTGTTATATATTTCATTTTGCATTTCAGATAGAAGAAGGGTCTCAGAACAGTGAACAACTGCTTGAGGAGGAAGGCAATGATCTTGAGTTTGATAGCAATAGTCTAGAGATTGAAGGAAATGACCTTGAAATTGAGGGCAACGACCTTGAGATTGAGGGCAATGGTCTTGAGATTGAAGATAACGACCTTGAGATAGAAAGCCATGAGCTTGAAACTGGAGGCAATGATGTTGAAAGTAATTGTGACCAAGTTCTTCATATTGAAGATCATGGCCAAGATAACTACAGAAGCAATACACCGGCAGTGGATGGGCAACATGGTGAATCTCAAGGAAATGAGTATCCGCCTCCTGTTGTGGGGATGGAGTTTGACTCGTATGATGATGCTTACAATTATTATAACTGTTATGCGAAGGAATTGGGATTTGCCATCAGGGTCAAATCTTCATGGACAAAACGTAATAGCAAAGAGAAACGTGGTGCGGTTCTTTGCTGCAATTGTGAGGGTTTTAAGACCATGAAAGAAGCAAACAGCCGTAGGAAGGAAACAAGAACCGGTTGTCTAGCAATGATAAGGTTGAGATTAGTGGAATCTAATAGGTGGAGGGTGGATGAAGTCAAGCTTGAACACAACCACTCATTTGATCCTGAGAGAGCACAAAATTCTAAGTCACACAAGAAGATGGATGCTGGGTCTAAAAGAAAGGTAGAGCTGACTGTTGATGTGGAGGTACGGACTATCAAATTATATCGGACAGCTGCTGTAGATTCACTTGGTTATGGAAGCCCAAACTCTAATGAAGGAGAAAATAGCTACTATGTTGACAGGTCAAAGCGTTTGAAGCTTCAAAAAGGAGATTCACAGATCATTTATAATTATTTTTCTCAAGCTCAACTGATAAATCCTAACTTTTTCTACTTGATGGATCTCAGTGATGATGGGTTTTTGAAAAATGTTTTCTGGATTGATTCAAGGTTGAGGGCTGCATATGCCTACTTTGGTGATGTTGTTATATTTGACACCACCTGCTTGTCAAACAAATATGAAATTCCGTTATTCACATTTGTTGGAGTGAATCACCATGGGCAGCCTATTCTGCTTGGCTGTGGTTTGTTGGCGGACGAGACATTTGAAACGTATATCTGGTTATTCAGGGCATGGCTTACATGTGTCTTAGGGAGACCTCCACAGACCATCATCACTGACCATTGCAAGGTCATGCAAAGTGCAATTGCAGAGGTGTTTCCTAGGGCTCACCATCGTCTTTGTTTGTCACATGTTGCACAAAGGATTTCTCAGAGTTTGGGAGAATTGCAGGATTATGAAGCCTTTCAGATGGTGTTCAATACAACTGTCTACGACACTCTAAAGGTGGATGAATTTGAAATGGCTTGGGAAGTTATGATCCAGCAATTTGGAATCGCAAATCATGAGTGGCTTCGTAGTGTCTATGAAGATCGAGAGCGGTGGGCTCCAGTTTATTCCAAAGACTCTTTTTATGCTGGAATGGGCACTTTCGAAAGAGGTGAGTCCATGTTCCCGTTCTTTGATGGTTATGCGCACCATCAAACTTCTTTAAGAGAGTTTTTGGACATGTATGAATTAGTTTTACAGAAGAAACATCACAAAGAAGCTCTTGATGATGTTGAGTCGAGAGATTCAAGCCCCATGTTGAGAACAAATAGCTATTACGAGTTACAACTATCTAAAGTGTACACAAACGAAATATTTAGGAAATTTCAAGATGAGGTGGTGATGATGTCCTCTTGTTTTAGCATCACACAAGTTCATGCCAATGGTTCAGTAGTTACATACACGATCAAAGAACGAGAATGTGAGGAAAATCTCAGCAACACTAGAACTTTCGAGGTAATGTATGATAAATCAGGAGTAGAAGTTCGGTGCATATGTGGTTGTTTCAACTTCAAAGGGTACCTGTGCCGGCATGCCCTTTGCATTTTGCACTACAATGGGGTGGAAGAAATACCTTACCAATATATTTTGGCACGGTGGAGGAAGGATTTTAAGCGCCTATATGTACCTGATCTTGGATCCAACAATGTTGATATTGGTAATCCAGTTCAGTGGTTTGATCATTTGTACAAACGAGCAATGCAAGTTGTTGAGGAAGGGATGATTTCTCAAGATCATTATATGGTTGCTTGGCAAGCATTTAAAGAATCTTTGAATAAGGTCCGTCTTGCAGTAGACAAGCATGTATTGATTGATCATTAATGAAAAATTCTGATTCTTTGTAGAATGGATGTTTTTCTTGCTTCTTTTGTGCATCAATGTCTTATTTGGATACCGGCAAAAGAAAAATCATTCTCTTACTAGCTTTTCGTCGTCTCATATTAAGGGCATATGCCTGAGAATAAAAAAACAAATAAATAGAAAAAGTTGTCTGTGGGGCTTTCAATTTTAATAATTTTACTTTTTACGGACTAGTCTCAAAAAAACTACCTTTCAAATACCCAGGGAACAAATGAATTATTAATTTTTGTTTTTGAAAATAGAAACAAGAAATTAATTGATTCTATATATCACAGTCAGAGCTTACTATACGACGCAAAATCAAAGAATGATTCAGTGAAACGACATCGTTCATAGTTTTTGCGGAGGAACCATCCAACGGTCCTTGTTCATCTTACTTTGACGTAGCGAAATCGAGCCGTTAAATGCAAAGCACTCTAGCAAAACTAACCGGACGCGACCATTCCCCTGGAAACTCTAACCTCACCCGTCGAGCTCTCTCATTTTCGGCAACAAGCAGAAAAAAAAAAAAAAAGAAAAAAGGCCTGTTAAAATCACGGTCGCCGCAGGAAATTGTCGGAGTCGCCGGATCTTCGCCGCCGAATTCAAAGTTATCCACGGTGAGTGCTTTCATCATCTCACGTACCTACGTTGCTTTTCAATTCTTGTATTTCTTTATTGTTTCAGTATTTGTTCCTCAGATTAAAGTTTCTGTTTGTTTCCTGTTTCTAGCAATCCTGAATTGATTTCAACTTTAGGTCCAATAAGTGCCATTTCTCAAATTTTGAATATGGTAAATTTGTGGTTAAATTGTTATTTTATAACATAAATACAGTGCCATTTTGATGCTTAGAGAGCACTATTCTGTAGGAGGATGACTAACAGTGATTATAATCAAGTGCGATGTTCTATTTCCTTATTCCTTTTCTTGTTTAGATTGGTTTTAGGGTTGTAGTTTTGCTTTGCTAGTCTCATTATACTTACTTTTTTAAAAATAAGAAATTAGAACATAAATATGATACAAATTGTTAATGAATCTTTATAGTGAGATTTTGTTGGAAAGACAAGTAAAATTGCCTAAAGCGTCATCCTTACGAAGTGTGTGAGAAGCTGCTTGTTCAAATCATTTGTGAATCATCTAGTGTAAGTAGTTGCTGGAGGAGGTGAATCGGATTGCACCAATGAGGCAATAGTCACTGAAACTAATTTGCTTCCAAATAGTATTTTGTTGATTATAGAATCATGCAAAATAAGATTTATTTAAGTGAGTGGAACTTCTATGTGTTTCAAGCTTTGCACTGCGTTGAAGTTGGGTGGGGTCGGCTATTAGCAATCTGGAAAGTGTCTGAAAAATGCATGAAACTGTTGATACATCAGTAGCTGTTGGTTTTTGTCGTGGATCAGTTATTAGTGGTTGACTTATTCAACTTTTTAAAATTAGATCATTAAGATGTTCTTGAACTGACATGTATTTGTCATTTTCTTTTCTCTCTCCAGGTTGATCATTTCTTGGTTGAATGGATGTAAGTTTTGTTCTTTAGCTATAAGATCCCCAATTCTGGGAAAATTTGGGAGATTCTTCAAGATTTAGACTTTCAGGACCCTCAGAATTGGGAGGTCGGAGACAGGTACTTATTTGTTGTTCATAAAGAATGCATGAATTTTTCATTTCTTTCTAGAGCATCATACGATTGACCTTTTCATTTCTATCCATTTAGTTAGATATTCAAGAGTGGTTTAGAAATTCAAGTAAAAAAATTGTAGAATTAAGGTGATAGTAGGGGATGTGGATGATCAAAATATTCATCAAATGAGAATACATGTTTCTATTATAGATTGGTTAGGTGCTGGTTAATTTATTGATAATATACCCTCAACAGGATTTCCATTAGTCTTACTGCCAGCGGTGGAGATTTGTTTCATACTTAAATGTTTCATCTCTTTATTTTTGTTGTTGTATAGCATATTTATGATACAAGGGAGTGATTTTGTTTGACAGATGGCAGAAGCCCCTTGCAGCATTGATCAAGTACATGATGGTGAGTTGATCAAGAGTCAGAAAGAAAAGGATGGTGAGATAACTGAGTTACATGGGGAAAATGGCGTGCATGAAGAGAAGAAAGAATTTGTTCCACCTGCTGTGGGCATGGAGTTTGAGTCTTATGATGATGCTTACAATTATTACAATTGCTATGCTAAGGAAGTGGGATTTCGTGTAAGAGTTAAGAATTCATGGTTCAAGCGAAACAGTAGAGAGAAGTATGGTGCAGTCCTTTGTTGCAGTAGCCAGGGTTTCAAACGAATTAAAGATGTAAATCGTTTGAGAAAGGAAACAAGAACAGGTTGTCCGGCAATGATTAGGATGAGGTTGGTGGACTCCAAGAGGTGGAGGGTGTTAGAGGTTATGCTCGAACACAATCACCTATTAGGTACTAAGATATATAAATCTGTTAAGAAGATGGGAACTGGAAACAAAAGGAAGCCACAGTCAAGTTCAGATGCAGAAGTACGAACAATCAAGTTGTACCGAGCACTTGTAATAGATGCAGGGGGTAATGGGAACTCAAGTTCAAAAGGAAGAGAAGTTGGGAATTTTTCTGAAGTTCCCCATCAACTGAATCTTAAAAAGGGTGATGCACAAGCTATTTATAACTACCTTTGTCGTATGCAGTTGACTAATCCAAACTTCTTTTATTTGATGGATCTCAATGATGAAGGGCACTTGCGAAATGTGTTCTGGGTTGATGCTAGGTCAAGGGCTGCATGTGGTTATTTTAGTGATGTCATTTATATCGACAACACTTACTTGTCAAGCAAATATGAGATACCACTTGTGGCATTTGTTGGAGTAAATCACCATGGCCAGTCTGTTTTATTGGGTTGTGGCCTGCTTCCAGGTGAGACAACAGAGTCTTATATTTGGTTATTCAAAACATGGCTTACATGTCTCTCAGGGTGCACTCCCCAAACAATTATTACGGATAGGTGTAAGGTTCTGCAGAATGCAATTGCAGAGATATTTCCAAGATCTCACCATCGTTTTGGTTTGTCACATATCATGAGAAGGGTTCCAGAAAAATTGGGAGGATTGCGTAACTACGATGCAATCAGAAAGGCTTTGATTAAAACAGTTTATGAAACTTTGAAAGTAATTGAATTTGAAGCAGCATGGGGATTTATGATCCAGCGATTTGGAGTTGTTGATCATGAATGGCTTCGATCACTATATGAAGATCGAGTTTGGTGGGCTCCAGTTTATTTAAAAGACACAATCTTTGCTGGATTGTCTTCTGCCCAGCCAGGTGAGGCATTGAATCCATTTTTCGATAAATATGTGCACAAACAAACTCCTTTGAAAGAATTTCTGGATAAATATGAATTAGCTCTCCAAAAAAAACACAAGGAAGAAACTCTTGCAGATATTGAGTCTAGAAGCTCCAGCCCACCACTGAAAACCAGATGTTCTTTTGAGTTGCAGCTGTCAAAAGTGTACACTAGGGAAATATTTAGGAAGTTCCAATTTGAGGTGGAAGAAATGTATTCTTGTTTTAGCACAACACAGATACATGTTGATGGACCAATTATAATATTTTTGGTCAAGGAACGTGTAATGGGCGAAGGAAATCGAAGGGAAATCAGAGATTATGAAGTCCTGTATAACAGAAGTGCAGGAGAGGTTCGATGCATTTGCAGCCGCTTCAACTTCTATGGATATTTATGTCGTCATGCTTTCTGTGTGCTTAACTTTAATGGAGTAGAAGAAGTCCCTTCAAAATATATTTTGTCGCGGTGGAAAAAGGATTACAAGCGCTTGTACGTTCCAGATCACTGCTCGCGAAGAGTCAATGCTACTGATCGTGTTCAATGGTTTAATCAGTTGTACAGAAGTGCTTTGCAAGTTGTAGAGGAAGGAGTGATCTCTTTAGAGCATTATAGTGTTGCATTGCAAGCATTTGAAGAATCATTGAATAGGGTTCATGAGGTAGAAGAAAAGCAAGAATAGTTTTACAATGTAAAGGGTTCTGGGTTTATTGTAAATATACTTGCAGTCTTGTCATTTTAAATGTCAAAAATTGGAATTTAGGGGTGTTAGGAAAGAAAATTGCTAGATTACAATTTCTGGATTTTTTTTATCCATATAAATATTGAATTTGTTTTTTCATTTTTACACGAGTTTCCTTTAATATATCAAATGTCTAAAGATAAGGGAATATACACGCACTGTTGTCCGTCCGTTACGTTTATATACGATTGATTTTCCTTTTTATTTATTTCATATTGTTGTCCATTTTTTAAAGAAGTGGATAACTGATTTTTCCATTTTTGTTGTCCCGAGAGCAGTTCTTTAATAACATTACCATTACCGTTAACCAGGAAAAACTTACCTAAATTGTGTCTAATAGGAATGAAAAAAATTAGCTAAATGGTGTCTAATAATAATAAAAAAATTTATCTAAATCGGGTCTATAACTATGCACTTGAAAAAAAAACATTGGAACACCTTAAAAAATTCTTAATTTGATTTATTTGGTCTATGAGTGCAGTCATAGACCCACTGTAGACAAGTTTTTTCCAATAACAGTATATACTAATAAAATATCATTTTTTTTCCTAAGAAAATGAAATAAATTAGTATATAAAAACAATTTTAGAAATGGTCCTCCTCTTAGGCAACTTTGAAATTATCCTTAAAATAGCATATGCTAGTGTAAAATGAAATGAAATTTGGAAAATCATCAATTCAATTTTTGAAACTTTCGAGTTGTAGAGTCGAACCTAAATTCATACACGCTCGCCGTTGCTGGCATATGATTCTCACTGTACCCGAAAAATGTGATACTAGAAGGGGTCAAATATAGGAAATATAAAGACTTATTGGGGTTTATTACAAAAAAGCAAAGAAAAAAGAGAAGGAAAGAAAATGCTCCCTGTATTTATGTTTCCCTCAAGAAAGCTCCGATTCCCTCCGGCAGGCTTCCAGCGAGATTGGCGTTCTCTTGAATCAACTGATTCAACAGTCTTGAATTTTTAATCTCAATAATTTTTAGGTAAGTCACTCATTTTATTTTTCCAGAAAGTCTTTAAATTTTTACGTTTCTCAGTAACTCTTTTTTTTTTTCCACAATGATTTCTTCTTCTTCTTCTTTTCAATTATATATCATGCTTAAAAATATGCTGATAATCTGAGTTCGGAGTTTTGGTTTAATTTGCGAGGGGTCTGTGTTCAATTTGTTTTGTCTGTCTTATAACCAATGCTGGATAATACGGAGCAGATCAAACTTCCTTTCTACTTAGCTTAGCCAAATTTTATCCTTATATGTCGCTGTATTGCATTACCAAATATGTTATTTGACTGATTTATATAGGGTTTCTGTTGATTCAAGTCTTTCAAATGCAGGATTGAAGCTTGCTGTTACTTGTGATATTTGATAATTTGGAGTGCTTTAATAATATGTTTGGTTAGTTAACAGCAATACACCTTGTATTGGACCTTCGGATAGTATTGCAGAGGGTACTTCATTTCCTTCCGAAAAGGTTAAGGTTTGTGGGTTCCATTGTGCACAGAGGAAGCTGTTGTTGTCTTTGATCAGAAGTGGAAAATTGTGATATATCTAATATTAAAGGTAGATTTAGCATGGATCCTTCTATAAATATTATTTGGATACTTTTTACCTTTTCTATTTTTTGCTATTTTGTTCAAGTGGCATTACAGATAAATTTCCTTGCCTATATTATGTTCCGATTTTCTGGAAGCGTATTGTTTGTCACATCATTCCAGGTGTTTTGCAGATGGATGAAGTGTCCCTCAACACTGAGCCAGTAGGTGAGGATGATGCAGATGAATTTGAGATTGAAGGAGATTGTGCAATGGCAGAATATGTTGGTCAAACAGGTGTTATCCAGGGAGAGAATCCTCTGCCTCCTTCTGTTGGAATGGAATTCGAGTCCTATGAGGATGTATATTACTTCTACAATTGCTATGCCAAGGAACAGGGATTTGGGGTTAGAGTAAGCAATACATGGTATAGAAAGAGTAAAGAAAGATACAGAGGAAAGCTTAGCTGTAGTAGTGCAGGTTTCAAAAAGAAAAGTGAAGCGAACCGGCCAAGACCTGAAACAAGAACTGGGTGTCCAGCAATGGTAAAATTTAGGTTGATGGAAAACAAAAGGTGGAGAATCATTGAAGTTGAGCTGGAGCACAATCACTTAATTAGCCCAGCAAGTGGAAAGTTCTACAAATCACATAAGCTAATAGGTGCTGGAACTAAAAGAACATTGCAATTAGATGCTTCTGACGAAGTGCGGAAAATTAGGCTGTATCGCACTGTGATTGTAGATGCTGAGGGAAATGAAGGTGTAGATGATGATGAAGGACGGTGTGGAAATCCTCTCCACTCCAATCAGTTGAAGCTTAAAGAGGGAGATGCCCAGGTGATTCAGAATTTTTTTTGCCGCCTGCAGTTGACAGACCCTAACTTTTTTTATGTGGTGGATCTTAATGAGAAAGGATGTATGAGGAATTTGTTCTGGGCTGATGCAAAGTCTAGGGTTTCATATGGTTATTTTGGTGATGTCATTGTAATTGACATTACATGCTTGAAAGATGAACTTGAAGTACCATTGGTTTCATTTATTGGAGTAAATCACCATGGACAATCCATACTGTTGGGTTGTGGTTTACTTGCTGGTGAAACTACTGAATCATATATTTGGTTGTTGAGAGCATGGCTTACATGTATGTTAGGACGTCCTCCACAAACTGTCATCACTGACCAGTGCAGAAATTTGCAAACTGCAGTTGCTGATGTTTTCCCAAGGGCTTCCCATTGCCTTCGTTTGTCTCGTATCATGCAAGGTGTTCCAAAGATTCTTGGACATTTATTTGAATTTGAAGCAATTAAAGAAGCATTGAATAAAACAGTTTATGACTTCCTAAGGCCTGAGGAGTTTGAAGCAGCTTGGGAGCAGATGATCCAACATCATGGAATCAGGGACCATAAATGGATTCAAACTTTATATGCAGATAGAAAAAGGTGGGCTCCAGCTTATGTGAAAGAAACATTTTTGGCAGGCTTATTTCCAGTCCGGCAAAATGAGATTGTACCTTCAATTTTTGAAGGGTATCTGGATAAACATACTTCTCTTAAAGAATTTTTGGACAAATATGATCAAGCTTTACAGATGAATCATCAACTTGAAGCTTTGGCAGATATGGATTCAAGGAATTCAAGCTTTATGTTAAAATCTAGATGTTATTTTGAGCTGCAACTCTCGAAATTGTACACAAATGAAATACTAAAGAGGTTCGAAAAGGAGGTGGAGGGCATGTATGCTTGTTTCAGCACAGGAGAGGTAAGTGTTGATGGACCATTAATAACATATATAGTCAAAGAACAAGTTGAGATTGAGGGCAACTGTCAAGAGACAAGGGACTTTGAGGTAATGTACAATGCATCAGAAATGGACATCCTTTGTGTTTGTGGTTTGTTCAACTTCAGAGGATATTTATGCAGGCACGCTCTAAGTATCCTCAACCAAAATGGTTTGGAGGAGATCCCGCCGCAATTCATTCTTACACGATGGAGAAAGGACGTGAAGCGATCATATGTTCTTGATCACAGATTTGGTGGTGGTATTGATACTAAAAACGCAGTTCACAGGTATGACCATTTGTATAAATGCATTGTGCGGGTTGTAGAGGAAGGAAAGAAATCACAAGATCAGTACAAAGATACAGTGCAAGCTTTGGGTGAGATATTGAACAAGCTTCATCTTTCAGAAAACTAGCCTTGTATTTTATTAGCTAGGGGAGCTTAATTTTGTGGAACTAGGAGTTAGAGAAATATATGTTGTTGGTTTTATATGTGCACGTAAATTACTAATTGTATTGTTTTGCTTCTTTCAGAAAACATGTACAGTGGATTCAAATTTGAAATCTTTGGTCCATTGGTAAATGAATTTTCTAATCGATCCCTAGCTTTCGATTCTCGATCCGCCACTATATGTGGACGAACTTTTAAGCCTTGATATTTTGGTAGCTGAATTCTAGAGTTCTTACTCTCCACATTTTCTACAGAGCAAATACATTTTTAATGAAAAAAATAATAATTTTGAGGCCAAAATTAAAGGACAAAAAATGAAAATGGAAATGATACCGAAAAAAAAAAAACGCGGTAATGGTAAAGAAGGAAAATCTCTCCACAGTGAAAGAAGTTAAGTTACAAGTTTAGCCTTCTTGTCTCGTCCCGTTTCCTGGTAATAAACCCTCTTTGCTCTTTGCAATTTCCCTCCATTTCGCGCGTTCAACTGCTCTGTGGCGCCATCTTCCAAAGCCCGATCCGGGTAAGCTTATAATCGTTCATTTCGAATTTTTTGTTTGGTTCCCGAGAAAATATGGGAAAAAACAACTTCATTCGTCCAATTAGACAAATACGGCTGGTGAATACTAAAATTGTTGATTGATGTTTGGCAATATTTGATTTACTTTGAATTTCGTAAATTTTTGTAAAACTGGTGTAGCAATCCCTAGCATTTACTGTTTAGATTGATTGTTGTAGTATTCGTTATGTTAGAGATTGAAATGGTATCATGAAGCATAACCTCCCATAATTTGAAGGAAACTGTCCTCTCTTCCTTCGTTCTTTTTTTTTTCCAAAAAAAAAAAAAGGAAAAAAATTTGAATCGAATGATAAGTAAGATATTAATATTCCATAATAAATAGGTCAGATTTGTTAATATGCATAGTGGAGTCTACCATGTTGTAGTGCAGCACTAGGCACTTGTAAACCCCCTACCAATTATTAGAACTTTTCTTTTCTTTTTTTTTTTTTTTCTTTTACCTGAATATGGTGCTTTGGGTACTTAACTTCAGATTTTCATGCTAAAATTGCATTTTGGTTGCATACTTTTTCCTTTTTTATCTGGTTATTTCTTATAGTACTAGTGAATGAGATTGGTTGTAGATTGTTGATAAGAATTAGGCTCTATGGATGAATCAATTAAATTTTTGGCTCTAGATTGTGGCAGCAAAACATTGTAGTGGTGGTGGTCGTCTTTTTCTGGTTCAATTTCTACAGTTATGGAACCTTTACTTCAATATTGGCTTGTGCAGGATATGCTAGTTTATATTTATTTCAACAAGTTCTAGTATCGTAATCTTTTGTGATGTTTGGAACATTAATTATTACTTATTAGCTCTGGGATACTGCTGATCTAGGGAGAAAAAGTTTCAAATAATTGAAGTTAATCAAAACTTGTCGGAAAAAGATAAATGCAACTGCATATTTTTGAAATATTTTTACTTTCGTGCCACTTTCTGCTTTTTATAATAGTAATAACCAGTTATCCGCATTGCTAATGCTGCCATTAATTGCGGCATGTATCTGTATTTGTGCAGAGGCAATACCTATTATTTTTCGCAGAAGTGGTAACTTGGAGTTGAAAGAGATGAAGTTCAAGGCTTTTCTTACAGAGAATGGTGTTAGTCTGTTAGAAAGGAGGTTCCTACCTGCCATGGAAAAAATGGGAAAGGTATGTCATCTTTTCCTTACCAGGGATCATGCTATTTTCCTTCATAATCTTCTCAATGCAGACGGAGTTCAATCCATTGCTCAGTTTCGAAAAGAGGCTCTCTTTGACGATTATCGCATTTCCAGTCAGAATGAGGACCGCATTGCCTTTGCTATAGACATTTCTCTTCTATATCGTGCTGTTCGAAGCAGTGTTAGTATTTGCAGTGAATTTGGTAGTGGTGGACCAACTGCAAATCGCCTACAGATTAAATTGGTGAAGAAACTTCCACCAAACTGTACTCAGCCAATGCCTTTTCTTACCTTTGAAACTAAGGGTTATAGATCTGCAGTTATTCAGGACATACCAATATCAAAACCATTATCGAGAGCTCAAGTGCTGGAACTTCAAACTGCTCTTGATATGGCCCAAGATCTGCCACAGACTTTGGTTCAAGTTCCAGACTTGAATCAGTTGCAAAACTACGTGGACAGGATGAAGCATGTTGGTGATTTGCTAAACGTCTCTATAAGCAAGTATGGGGATCTTCATGTGCAAATTTCAACTACATTGATCACATTAGGTGCTGAATTTCGTAAACTGTTGGTTATTGGAGACAAAGCCCCAGCTCCACCTGAGGATCAAAACTTAAGCGCTCAGACTCGGTCACAGAGGGCAATTTCAAGGGGAGATGCTCAGTCTGTGCAAGTAAGTGTAAGACACTTTTCCAAGAGTCTTCAATGTCATCTAGCCAAACCAGACACTGCTTTTTACGGGATCGTTGCTCAGGGTGCTTGCCTGACTGTAATATTCCAGTTCTTTATTCCAGGAACACACCAAACAGATAAGTCAATCAGTCTACACTGTAGGCTTCCTGTGCTTGACCCAGGATCGAATTGAATGAACATTTGTTACCAATTCATGTATGCTCTATCTGAATTTGGAATGTGATGGCGAGTTCTGTTCACTTTGAATTGGGAGTTGGAATTTCAATGCAAAAGATCTTATTATGCAAAAATTGCATTCCATAAAAGGTTTCTGGAACTTGTAGTTGTAGTGGGAGTGGTTTTGTTAAATCCTCTGTAGACAGTAAATTTTAGAAGAGTTTATCATCAGAGTGAAAACATATTGGGTGAACATGTCAACCTGAAATTCATATAAATGTTTAAGTATATGCTTTCAGCAACATGCTTTGCTCTTGGTTAAACATCTTGGTCCCTCCACCTTGGATTTACTCTTAAATTATGGTTTGTATATTATTTCCATCTATTAATAGTATATTAGGGACTAGTCGACTAGATGACCTACCTTGAGCATGTTTATTAGCGGTTGACTTCTGGAGGTACATTGGAGTTCCTCATAGGGCATAGACCTTGGGCAAGGCATGCTGAATAATTTTTACATCCAGGTTATTTGGAGCAACATGGAAGAGACATGGCATCATTTAACTGTTACAAAAATTCATCTACATAACTACACGATATTATTGAATTGATTAACATATTCATTGAACATAGCATAAACGAACTAGAATTATATGCTAGCTAGCTAGCTTCTTGCATCAGATACTCGAAAGAACAATTAAATTAAGAAAATTTAGAATATGCATTTTGTTCAATTATCACCAATAGTCTTCACATGAGCATGAACCGTGCCTGAAATGATGGAAACGAGTTCGATCCCTGACAATCACTTCTCGATCATACACCTTTGATACCAACTTCGCCATTTGGTGACAATCTACGCAGATTCTGAGGTTCTTCACAATTCTAATTGTGGTCCCAGGTCCTGAACTGATGAGCCCAAATGCAATAGCCAGCTTCTCACTGTGCCGGTAAACTGCACTCTCTTTGTCTTCTTCTCCTATTTCAAGAAACACCTCAGAAGTATCAGGTGAATACCCTGCCAATTTCAAATCAGATGTCATTTCATCCAACTTCAAATATAGGGCTTTTTTCTGAGGATGAGATTGGTCTCCAGCAACAAATTCATGAACAGCACCATTCATCTCTATCAAACTGCATCCAGGGATCTTCTTGATTCCTCTATCCATCATTGTTTTTCTTAATTCACGTAAATTATCCCATTTATTGCAAGCTATGTAAATATTCCGTAGAATTACATAAACAGCTCCATTAGCTGGATCTAACTCAAGAATTTGTTTAGCTGCCATTTCAGCCATTTCTACATCTTTATGAACTCTACAGGCACCAAGAAGTGCTCCCCAAACAATTGAATTCGGTTTCACGGGCATATTCTTTATAAATTCGTGAGCTTCTTTTAGATGTCCGGCTCGACCAAGAAGATCAACCATGCATCCATAATGAGCCACATTTGGGTCGATGCCATGTTGGGTGGTCATGCCAACGAAAAACTTCCTACCTTCATTTACCATGCCGGTGTGAGTACAAGCACAAAGAACACCAACATAAGTTATCTCATCCGGAGTTACTGAAGCTTTCAACATTTGAGCAAACACATCAAGAGCCTCTTTGCCATGTCCATTAATGGCAAGGCCAACAATCATGGCAGTCCATGTAAATTTGTCTCGCAGAGGCATATCATTAAAAACGCTTCGTGCCTTTTCAACTTCCCCACATTTGCAGTACATGTCTATCAAAGCATTCCCAACAAAGACATCATTTTTTACCTTGTTTTTGTCAATATAAGTCTTTACCCATTCTCCTAGCTCTAGCGCACCAAGTTGTGCACAAGCTGTAAGTACGCTAACCATGGTGAATTCATCTGGTTTTACATTCGAAGCTTGCATCTGACGGAAAAGAATCAAAGCCTCTTTGAAGAAATTAACTCGAATGTATCCATTTATCATGGCAGTCCACGAAACATAGTCTCTCTCAGGCATCTGGTCAAAATAGTTTCTAGCCATATCAAGTTGTCCTATATTCACAAACCCAGTAACAATAGCAGTCCAAGAAATCACATCGCGCTTTTTCATATTCTTAAAAATCTGAAGTGCAACACTCATTTCACCACATGCAGCATACATGTCAATTAAAGCATTTTCCACTGTCAAATTGGACTCAACAATACTGTCGGTAACGTACTTATGAACTTTCTGACCACATTCTAAATCCTTCAACTTAGAGCAAGTTGATAGTACCAAAACAACTGTAACCGAAGAAGGTAACACTCCTTTCTTCTCCATCTTACAAAACAGCTTCTTAGATTCATCATATTGTTTTATTCTATTGTAACCAGAAATCACTGTATTCCAAGTGACCACATCACTCTTAGAACTCATATTAAAGATTCCACGAGCCATGTCAATTAAACCACACAAAGAATACATATTTATCAATGCATTTTGAACAAAGACACTAGAACCAAGCCCATATTTCACCACATGACAATGCAACGCCTCGCCACATTCTAATGCGACATCTCTTGTAAAACCTTTCATCAAGAACGGGTAAGTGTAACAATCAGGTATAAAATTCCTCTTTAACATTTCTAAATACGTAGAAACCCCAAATTTAGGATAACCGGTCCTTGAATACCCTTTCAACATGGTATTCCAAAGGAAGACTGATGGTTCAGAAATTGTATCAAACAGTTGGCGCGCGTAATCCATATCCCCGAATTCTTTAGTACAACACAAGGCAATAATCTTATTTTGTGTGATGGGGTTGGATGCAATGCCAGTTTTGATTGCTAGGGAGTGAATTTGCTTGAGTTGGTCCATGGATTTGCAGGTTTGGAGAAGGGAGAAAGGAGGATTTTCTGAGGGGATGTAGGTGGGTGAAGTCAAGGGAAGAGTAGATGCCATTGAGATCATTTTCATTTTCTTGAAAGCTGAAGAATTGTATGTTACGGAGCCAAATTGGGTTTTGCAAAGAAATGAAATTGACATAAAACAAGACTAGTTATGAGAGATTTCAGGCTCAGCCATGGAGGATCCAAAATTTTGTTGCCATTGATTATTTTCCTTACTCTCAGTTGCCAGTTCACCAGTATTAATCTCATTCTCTCTCACGGATTATAATTTAAAGAGGAAACCAATCTACCATTTGAATCATTTTTATGTTGGCTATAATGAATATCACATCTTCAAACTCTTCATTTAACTTTCATTAACTTTTCAAGTGCATATAAAATTTTTAAGTGCTTATAGAATTTGACAATTAATCCAAATTTAAATCCCTCAATGTCAAACAAAGTTTGAATTATCGTGTTTAGACAATAATAAAGTTTTTCAAAAACAATTAACATAACGGTGCTAGTAAATATTTTTACTTTTTATAGTAATCTAATTTTTTCATTATTGAGAAAGGAAAATACCTTTCTGTGTATATGCAAAAAGTAGGAATATGAGTAAGAAAATAGCAATCAAACATAGAAAATTTTTCAATTAGGCTAAACTTGCTCTAAATATTAAAAAAAAACTCATAAATGAACTTTTAAACAAAATAACTCTAGAACTTGGACACTTATGGTAATTTTGCTTATATTTTCACTTGGAATTCTAGAATTATTTGGCTCAAAAATTCATTTATGGGGCTTTTATATATTGGGCACACAAGTTGAGGAGCAAAACGATAGTAATTTCTTGCATCCCACTTTTAACCTAGTAATCTAACTCCTATTTGCAGATTTTTAAGCTTTTAGCAGCTTATGTTCTTATATGTTACCAGTTCCCATAAACACCGAAGTGCAAGAAAAGGCAGGAGCTTGAATTCAAAACTCCAGACCACCTTCGTCTACGAAGATAATGAATGAGTAGACATGGTGTCACTAAAGTTAAGCAAACCATTGGCGACCTCTCTTTCCTCGACTCTTCCCCTTTTGCAAAGCTCTTGGATTCGTGCGTCAAATCCCAGTCTGCCAGTGACACACGTCGCATACATGCACGCATCATCAAAACCCAGTTCGCAACTGAAGTTTTCGTACAGAATAGGCTTATTGATTCGTATGGCAAGTGCGGTTGTTTGGATGATGCGCGCAAGTTGTTTGATAAAATGCTCGAGAGGAATACGTTTACCTGGAACTCCATTTTTAGTACCTTGATGAAATCTGGTTTTATTGATGAGGGAGCACGGTTGTTTTCGTCCATGCCTCATCCTGACCAGTGCTCTTGGAATTCAATCATTGCTGGCTTTGCACAGAATGATCGGTTTGAAGAAGCTTTGGATTTTTTTGTTAGGATGCATGGGGAGGGCTTCGTGCTCAATGAGTATTCATTTGGTAGTGGTCTAAGTGCTTGTTCAGGGTTAAAGGACCTGAAAATGGGTACGCAAATTCATTGTTTAATGTTGAAATCTCAGTTCTCATGGGATGTTTATATGGGCTCTGCGCTTATTGACATGTATTCCAAATGTAGGGTTGTGGATTGTGCTCAAAGGGTTTTTGACGGGATGAAAGAGAAGAATGTTGTTTCTTGGAATAGCTTGATTACTTGTTATGAACAAAATGATCCTGCAAGGAACGCTTTAGAAATTTTTGAGAGGATGATAGAAAGTGGGCTTGAACCAGATGAGGTTACACTGGCTAGTGTGGTGAGTGCTTGTGCAAGCTTGGCTGCAATTAAACAAGGTTTAGAAATTCATGCCTGTGTGGTGAAATGTGATAAATTTAGGGATGATCTTATATTAGGCAATGCGTTGGTTGATATGTATGCAAAGTGTGGTAGAATTAACGAAGCTAGATGTCTTTTTGATAGGATGCCGATGAGGAGTGTGGTTTCTGAAACCTCTATGGTTAGTGGCTATGCCAAGGCAGCAAGCTTTAAAGCAGCAAGATTAGTATTTACAAAGATGATGGAGAGGAATGTAATCTCTTGGAATGCCCTTATTGCAGGATATACACAAAATGGGGAGAATGAAGAGGCACTTGGACTCTTCCGCATGCTAAAGAGGGAAGCTATCTGCCCAACACATTACACATTTGGGAACCTATTGAATGCCTGCTCAAATCTTGCTGATCTGCAGCTTGGCAGACAGGCACACACTCATGTTCTGAAACATGGGTTTCAGTTTCAAGCTGGTGAAGATCCTGATGTTTTTGTAGGGAATGCTCTCATTGACATGTACATGAAATGTGGATCAGTTGAGGAAGGATGTCGAGTTTTTGAAAACATGGTGGAGAGGGATTATGTCTCGTGGAATGCAATGATAGTAGGATATGCCCAAAATGGTTATGGAATGGAGGCCCTTGAATTATTTAGGAAAATGTTAGGATCTGGTGAGAAACCAGACCATGTTACTATGATTGGTGCTCTGTGTGCTTGCAGTCACACAGGGCTTGTGAAAGAGGGCCGACGTTACTTTTCCTTGATGACTGAGGAATATGATTTGGTACCAAGCAAGGATCATTATACATGCATGGTTGATTTGCTTGGTCGTGCTGGTTGCCTCGATGAAGCAAAAAATTTGATAGAGACAATGCCTATGCCCCCTGATGCTGTTGTCTGGGGATCTTTGCTTGGTGCTTGTAAAGTTCATCGCAGCATTACCTTAGGGGAGTATGTTGCCGAGAAGCTCTTGGAAATTGACCCTACAAACTCTGGACCTTATGTTCTTCTCTCAAATATGTATGCTGAGCTTGGCAGATGGAAGGATGTGGTAAGAGTAAGAAAACTGATGAGGCATCGGGGAGTCACTAAACAGCCTGGTTGCAGCTGGATTGAAGTTCTGGGTCATGTGCATGTTTTCATGGTGAAAGATAAGCGACACCATCAAAAGAGGGAGATCTATTTGTTATTGAAAATCCTTACACAGCAGATGAAGCGAGCTGGATATGTTCCAGATGATGGTGATCATGAGGCTTTTGAGGAACAGAGCGACTTAGTTGTAGGCTTCTGTGTCCAAACGGAAATAACTGCTGATGTTGCTGTCATGTAATTTGCTCGGAATGGTTTTATTCTAACGTTTTATTCTTTATACTTGTAACCAAGTTGTTCTCTTCCCCGCAAGGAAGTAAAAGCTTCTCTGATAATCTTCTTAATACAATATCTTCATAACTTTCTAAGATCACAAAAGATCAAACTATCTTTATTGGATTTCAAATGTCAAAATTACGGTCAAAATTGCCGAAGTATTACATCTGTTTCACTAGGAGATTGACTTGGATTTGAAACTAACATACTACATCAGTCAGCCTTACGTCCATATTTGGTCTTGCTTCCTTTGTTTTGCTACCCATTCTATTACTATACCACTAGTTTCCTATAAATTACAAATCAGTAAAATGTCATTACATATGCAGATGAAAGTTGCCCATCACTGGGTAATATAATACATATCCACAGTAAATTTTGCCAAATGAGATTCTGAACTCCAAAGAACCAAAAATTATCCTTAGGACTGACATGACAATTGATTTCTGAAACTATGGAACATGCTAGCCAATCAACATATCTATGTGAAGACGATGAGGGGGAAAAAAAAAAGACAACCTGTAAAGTACAGCTCTAAAAGCATCATAAAAAAGTGGCGGATGAGGTCAGGACAAAGACTGCATATCAGAATTTAAACTTGAAACAGAACAGTGCGAATGAGAAAAAGCATTAGATCTCACAAGTAATTCCTGAATCCAAGATCAACAACACAAATTCCTTTAGTAGCAAGAAGCAACAAAATCCTGACCAAGCATCTTATGATAAAGAGTAGAAATGAAAAAAAAAATAAAAAGTTCAAAATAAAAACACAAGCCTAAAAAAACAAACCAAATCAAAGTATCTACCCGGTAGGAGGAAAACTAACTCCTATCTAACAAACCTAATGTTCCATCTTCACAAGGGCATTAGAAACATCTAATGATGATGCTGATGAACCATATTGGAGCCAATCCTTGGCACAAATAAGGGCTTCAAGTATCACAGGTCGCAATGAACTCTGGTAGCTATCTATCTTTTTACTTCCAGTATCAAACACAGAGTCAGGAGCAACAGTAGATATTGGAATTGACAAAATATCAGCAGCCATCTTGGACAGAGTAGGATACTTCAGTTTGTTCAGTTTCCACCAACCCAATACATCAAAATCATGAACTCGAGGCAGAAGAGACTCCTCCAGATACTGATCCAATTCTGATTTTAAATGTTGGTTACTTGTTGCAGAGATATATACTTCAAAATCAGAGTAGCCATCTCCAATAGTAGAAAGCAAAGGTAAATCTTGATGGTTCACTTCATAAGGCTGCATTTCTTGAGAAAATTCTTGATGGTGCATCTCTTGAGTCTCTACTTCTTGATGGTGCATCTCCGGAGCCTGTACTTCACAGTGGTGCATCTCTTGAGTCTGTACTTCTTGATGGTGCATCACCGGAGCCTGTACTTCATGATGGTGAATCTCCGGAGCCTGTACTTCATGATGGTGCATCTCTTGAGTCTGTACTTCTTGATGGTGCAACACCGGAGCCTGTACTTCATGATGGTGAATCTCCAGAGCCTGTACTTCATGATGGTCCATATCCTGAGTCTGTCCTTCATGATGGTGCATCTCCTGACTCTGTGCTTCAAGATGGTGCATCTCCTGATTCTGTGCTTCATGATGGTGCATCTCCCGAGACTGCCCTTCATGATGGAGCAGATCCTGAGTCTGTACTTCTTGAGGATGCATCTCTTGAGTCAATACTTCCTCAGGATGTGTCTCATGAGACTGTACTTCGTGAGAGTGCATCTCTTGAGATGCAGCCCCTTGAGGTTGTGTCTCATGAAGTTGTGCTTCTTGAGAGCACCTCTCCTGAGCCTTTACTTCAGGAGGGTTCATCTCTTGGGTCTGTGCTTCTGGAGAGTGCATCTCTTGAGTTTGTGCTTCTGGAGTATGCATCTCCTGTGACTGTGTTTCCGGAGGGTGCATCTCTGGAGTATCTGCTTCTGTGTGCATCTCCTGGCTATGTGCTTCTGAAGGATGCATATCTTGAGCCACCACTTCTGAATGGTGCACCAGTTGGACCCCTACTTCTTGTGTAAGCATGTCTTGTGTTGGTACCTCTCGAGCATGCATACCTTCAGCAGGTACTTCTTGTGAGTGCACCTCTTGAGCAGGTAGTTCTTGCACATGTGCCTCTTGAGCAGCTAATCCTTGCACATGTGGCTCTGGAGCAGGCATTTCTTGAGTGTTCATCGCTTGTGGTGATACTTCTTGAGCGTCTGTGTCTTGCAATGGTAATTGATAATCAATGTGCATCTCATGCTCTGATGTTTCTTGAGTACTCAACTCTTGTACTGATGCTTCATGGGTGATATTTTCCTGAATTTGTAATTGTTGACTATCCATCTCCTGCAGTACTAACTCATGAATCTGCATCTCCTGCGCTCGTATTTCTTGAGTGTGCATCTCTTCTTGTGCTACTACTTGATGGTGCAATACTTGAGGAGACACATCTTGTGAAGGTTCTTTCGGGTGCCCTTGTGGAGTTTCTTTTTCAAGCTTTATTTCTTGAACTGTTGCTCCTTGAGAGTGGACTTCTTGAGTAGGCACATCTACAGAGTGTACCAATTGAAGGTCTTGAAAGTGTGCTTCCTGGTCCTGGGGTCCTACATCTTGGAGCATCTCTGATTGAGGGATGACCATATCTTCTGGTTGCATAAAAGTAGTAACAGACAGATTTGGTGAAAGATAATCTAGAAAGAGTTCATGAATCCCGTCATCAACTATCTTGATCCACATACCAGCATCCTCACCAAAGATCTTTGAGAAACTGAACTCAACAAGCTTCATTTTAAACCTTGGATCCATGACCACTGCAATTACCAAAACAAGGAAGGAATCCTTCCAATATTGATCAAACTTCTCTTTCAAAGGTTTAGTCAGGCTGCTGACAAAAGGATCCTGGCTCATGGCTAAACGTGTCAGCTCTAACTGGATTTTGGACACTTCATGGTAAAATGCATTGGCAGGTGGATATGTTGGGGAAGTTAAAATGCTAGCCGCATCATATAAAAGCTTCAGGTATCTGCAGAGAATCTCCACCTGCTTCCAATCATTCTCTGAGGGGTTTATCTTGTAAACAGGATCTGAGGTGTCCAAGCAACCAAATACTTGCTTTAATTCACAGGCAGCCACCAGCATTTGGTACGTTGTGTTCCATTTGGTTTGATCATCAATTATAAGCTCCTTTGTGCTAGGGACTTGAAGTCGTTGCCTCAGCTCTGCAAACTTCTCATCATGTGTTTCTGAGGTTTTCACATACTTCACACTTTCACGGACTCTCCCAATAACTTCACCAATAGATCCGAGTGCATCTTGTGCAAGACGGCTTAAAACACGAGCATAGCAATTCCCTTTCAGTAATTGACAATTGAACAAACGTTGGTTCTTGACAGACAGGAGGCTTCTCAGATTTCCCATTATGGTTTCATTTGAAAAGGATTGATCTAGTGTAAGCGTACATAACCTGCTCTCCAAATGCCAATCAGATAGACAAGACACAACAGCTTGGTTTAAAGCATAATCGGAATCAGGAAAAGGTAACATGACAACATTAAGGATCCGACGATGTAAATTCCAATCATCATCAATGAAGTGCCCGGTTAGAAAAGCATAGCCAGTATCAAGGTTTGAAGTCCCCAAATCCAATGCAAGGTTGATTCGTCCAGGAATCCCACTGATAAGGTTCAAAAGGCTTTGCTTTTCTCTCAGATAAATTGACACGCATTCCCCTTGAATGGTGTTGAAACTTGGCATATTGTACTGCGGTTGAAGGGTCCGGACAAAATCAATAAAAGCAGGATGTTCCACTATGTGCAACGGATATTCATGCTGTATAATCATCCTGGCTATCTCTTGATTGCAACGATCCTGATCAAAGGGAATGTTTCCATATCCAGGAGATGATCGGTAGCGCCTTTTAGGTGGATCACTTTTTGCACCAGGTGTCAACGGTGATGATTCATTTTTCTGACGGCTTACTGGGCAGATCCCCAAGGCAATGTGCCGCTTAAGGTGGCTGGTTCCAGCTAGCTTTGGACCAGTTATATAAGCAAATGATTTTTTGCACTGTTTGCAGCATGCCCTCATACATCCAGCACCAACAGTTTCTATAGTGAAGTGTTCCCAAACAATTGACTTCTTTCTCCTACGTCTATTGGGTTGCTCCTCAGAAATGGGTGCTTCACTGTTATCAGCAGGCATAACAGGAGTAATGGCCATATTAGGGGTTGAAGGGGAGTCTATATCCATAGATGTCATAATCCTACAACAAAAGATAAAATTCAGTAACAGAGAAGGGCAATAATAACAGATGATAAATCAATTATGAGCAACCATTCATTGCAGTCTTGGTAGAATATTTTAAAATTTTGAGAAAACAAGGGGAAACACATCCAGCATTCAACAGTGCAACATGTTTGCTAAAAGTAAAAAATTGTTCAAAGGCAAAATGATATCTTCTGAGGTCAATTCAATTAAAGCTTAATATAGCAAAACAAAATGACAACTCCATCATTACTACATGGTTTAATGGTTAGAAGAGAAGGCACTGCATATATACACATTATAACCATGTAAAAAGATAGAGTTATACTTCAGTAATAACTACCAAAGAGAAGTTTTTTATCTGAAACATGCATAAATAGTGAACTAATATGTCTCAGATTATGTTTAATTCCCAACTGATAGACAAAGTTGGAGTAGACACAAAATTAGCTCCTCACATACTTCTAAGCACTATAACCTGACGAATTCCAAACATTGCACCCAAAGTCAGCCATTTGCTTGCTGCCTAGTGCCTTGCTACGTTCATTTCACAATCAAGTATTAAGCACTTGGAATATGGTCGGACTTTTCCTAAACGCTACTTTTGACTTCCATGCATCAAGGATCTAAAACTTATAAAGCCTGCTAATGTAATTCAGTTTCCCTAGTTTGAAGCATACGAATGGATTGAAATTTCTTTAGAGTTGCATGATTTAATAAAACAAGCTGATCATATGTGACTTAAAATAGTCTACCTGGCATTTAAGAAACACTTAAAAGTGAAAAAAAAAAAATCAATGTAAGCTAAAACAACTGCAAAAATTTAGGATGGCAAAAACGATGTAAATTTATTCATTGCATCAAACTACTTAGAATTCCATTGCAACCAATACCCCTGCCAAGACAATAAAGAATTCCATTCGGAATATGACCCTGATAACTGAGAGTGTCAAACCACCATGTTTAAAGCAACAAAAGTGCTTAAAATCTAAGACTGGATATCTCATGGTTGATGAATTGCATGGTCCAAAACTGCAAAGCACTATATTCCAGTTTTATGATTTACCATTGTTCTGAAACCATTTCTAGATTAATAATACTTTATTGTGGAGTCAAGTCCAAAAATCACTGTTCACCCAAATGCAACTCAAGTACCCTTAATTCAAGGAACAACTTCATTCTCCACACTTTTTCCAGTGACTGTTACCAAAGTTTGTAGCAAGTAGCACCTTGCTTTGCTTTTTCTTATTCTGGCGCAAATGACTGTTGATATGTCTGAAACAATATTGCTTCTAATCAAGCAAATAACATAAAATAAGACTCCAAATTTGACCTGAAAGACATAACAAAAGCACCTTGCCCGATGCTTTTAACAAAGCACCTATGGATAAGCAGGTAGAGATTTTTCATTGCTTTCGGTTAGCAGAAGCCCCTTGAATTTTTTGAGCTAAAGGCCCTACGATAATAGTTAGATCTGGGCCACTAAAAAGAAGCCCATCCAACATGAACAATACTAAAAAAACATCTTCGAACAAACAACTCCATCCAAAGCTTGAATACGATGACTCTTCTTTAAACAATTCTTCTTCAAACACAAAGTTCGAAGCGAGTGCATCACCAGTACAGATGACTAGAAAAATGTAATGTATGAAACAAAAGGTTATCGCAATTCTGCAATTACATATCGCAAATTATTCGACGAACTAACAAATCAACGATCCAACAACTACAGCTACAAATAAGTATTCAATTGTAACACTTATAGAACAATTACCAATATCGCAACAACAACACGAATTAAATTGACAATACAAACACCAAAAACCTGCAAAAACTTCATAAAATATCGATAAAAACTGCACTTTCACGTTCAGGAGTGCTACGAAGGATCTAAGCAAAACCCAGATACCAAATGGACCCAAAACGGCAACACAAACAAAAACCAAAACGCGATAGAGCAAGAATTACAAATCCCAAAATCACGAGAAATACGCAAACGGACTGAATACAAACAAGACATAATAGTATAGAAGATATGCAAAATTAAATTAGAAAAGAGCAATATTAAAGACAATAAACTGTACCTGGATTAACAGATCTATAGTGGAGTGAATCAAACAAAGGACCGATAATCTACCCGCGAAAACAAATCTAAGCTTAAAATTTTTAAATTTTCCAAGAATTCGAAAAAAAATTGAATTTCTCTGCAACAGAGAGATGAAGCTAATGGGCTTGAGCTTCGAAGTGTTGTTTGGAACTTGCTTCTCAAGTTTTGAGCTTTGAAATTAAAATCTCTAAACTGGACCTAAAAGCTACGCCTAGGGCTAAAGAAATTTCGAGGCCTTATTTGGGGGAAAGGAATTCTGTTACGAGTTGAAATCGGGGAAAGGAAAGTCAAAAGAGAAACCTAAAAAAGATTTAAAAAAAAAAAATTGGAGTTGGATATGGACGTGAGGTCCATCAAGCATAATGTGCATGTACTTAGATCACGACTAGATGGACCATGAGCCTTGATCTTAACGGTCCTACATGAAGCCCACCTAACCACAATTCAATCTTGACTGTTGATTTTTTTATGAGGCCCGCTGGATTTTGACAAGACATGAGGTTAAGGGAGCACTATATTGTGAAATAAATGTAATGAATTTGTAAACAACATTCACTAAATTATAGCCTAAATAAAATTTGTGCTTGCTTGACTTTGTACTTGTTCACCGAAAAGACACCAAAAATAGGCAAAAAGCAAATTATTTGGTATATAATTTTCACTTTGCAATATGGAAATATGACCAAACAAATGATATATAAAATTAGTATTATATCTTTTCTCTAAAAAAAAGTATTATATTTATATGCAAAAATATTTCTAATATTTCTAAATTTTAAATCATAATTTTACACTAAAATAATGATTATGAGTATTAAAATTAAATTATTTCTAAAAAATAAAAAATATAAATTTTAAATTTTATTTATTTAATTATAAATTTATTTTGTCTATCAAAAGACTCAGTGGGTAAAACGACACAATAGACTACATGATAGGAGTATTCTCCTTTGACTCACCAAATTAAGACCTCTTACCTTTCACTTTAATAAAAAAACTAATCAAATTACAATTAATTGAGCTACAATTTTATTTTATTTTCATAAGCTTACACCAATAATCTTATTACATCAAATTTCTATATATTTAGTAACAACCATAGGTTATAATTAAGTGAAGCTCAAATATTATTATTCAAGCTTTATTCAAAATTAAAAATTTAAGTTCGAAATTCAAATTTGAACTTAGTTCATTTATTAAACGAGTGTAATAAACAGTTTCAAATTTAGTTTGGTAAACTTCTCAAATGAATCAACCTCACAAATGATTTAGTTCAAAACAAGTTTGGCCTCCATTCTAATTATGTTATGGTGATCCCAAATATGAAAAAAGAAAGAAGATCTGATCAAATCAAGTTTAAAATACAATGCCCAGATGAAACCATTAAGAAAAATCTCAAACTCATACACTAATAACAATAAACGGAAAAAGCCTATAGACATCATCTTATCTACCACCACCATTATTGTTGGATATTGTATATTGAGGGGAACTCTTGAACTCCAGATTTGAGCTTGCCAGCAGTAAACCAAAGATTATCTGAGTAATCCATTAATAGAGGGAGGGAGAAGAAGCTTCTCCAAATCACTAGTCTTTTACGGTGTTATAGCACCCTCATGGCCTCTTGGAGTGAGATATATGAACTCTATAAAAAGATTTATCAATAAGAACTCCTC
Organism: Jatropha multifida; assembly: GCA_948099535.1. Taxonomy (NCBI): domain Eukaryota; kingdom Viridiplantae; phylum Streptophyta; class Magnoliopsida; order Malpighiales; family Euphorbiaceae; genus Jatropha; species Jatropha multifida. Next base: position 394 of record CANUEX010143722.1, on the reverse strand, counting down.
TTATGGGTACCACATAGATCCATGCAAAACAAGAGTAGATCCATAGATCTACCCACGACAAAAAGGGATAAACCCTAGATAGAGCCTTGAAGGCAGAGAAAACTACAAAAAGAAACAAGGAAAAGAAGAAAAAAGAAATAGAAAAGTAAAAGGAAGAGAGATGGCTACTGCTAGTGACTCTTCAACGGTAGCAGCCTGCACCGGTCACTGAAGGTGAGTGAGTTATAGATAGAGTAGAAAGAAAAAAAGAGAGGATAGAAATTTGTATCCATAAAATTGCATTCATATATATATATATATATATATATATATATATATATATATATATATATATATATATATATATATATATATATATATATATAAAATAAGAGAGAGTAGATGGGAGTAAAAA